>JASTTN010014150.1:146379-159707 GCA_030324115.1 Sorex maritimensis
TCCCCCCCCCCCCCGCCTCTGTGGCAGGGCATTTCTATTTGATATCTCTCTTTCCTTTTGGGCGTGTGGTTTGAAATAGGGGTATTGAGTGGTCATCCTGTTCGGTCTCTAGTCTACTTTCTGCACGCATCTCCCTTCCCACACAGGATCTCCAATCACATATTACTTGGTGTTCCCCTCTCTATCTGAGATGACTTTCCCCCAGCGTGTGAGACCAGCTTCCAAGCTATGGAGCCAACCTCCTGGTATTACATACTACTATTCCTGGGTATTAGTCTCCTACTCTGTTGTTCTATATTCCACAGATTAGTGCAATCTTTCTAAGTCTGTCCCTCTCTTTTTGGCTCATTTCACTTAGCATGATACTTTCCATGTTGATCCACTTATATGTAAAGTTCATGACTTCATCCTTTCTAACAGCTGCATAGTATTCCATTGTATAGATGTACCAAAGTTTCTTTAACCAGTCATCTGTTCTCGGGCACTCGGGTTTTTTCCAGATTCTGGCTATTGTAAACAGTGCTCGAGCAATCTATTTTAAAGAGAGTGATTTTTATTCTTACTGACTGGACGGATAATATGTACTGTAGTATCTATTTCAAACACATAAAAAGTCTCTAACAGAATCACTGGCACATGCTTCTCAAATCATTTCAGCTGCTGTACCAGAAAACAGCCACTAGATGGGAGACAGAACCCAGAACTGACAAGGCAGAGTCTGGATCTTAGAAGTGCTGGGACAATAACTGAGTTAGTGTCCCGTGGTCAGTAGAAGCAGTGGGTCCGTGGGTATGAGAGTAAATGTGTGAAAGTAGCTCTCAGTGGCTGAGTTTTACACAGATGATCAGCTTCTTTTTAGTGGGGGCACAAGTCCTGTATAAATTGTCTGCCTGAGGACGTTGGAGTTTACTACTGCGTGCAGTTTATGAAGTTTACATCCACAGTGATACAGCCGAGAAAGTCACCTCCCCACATGGACTGAGCCAGATGCCCCCACTTGTTCTTTGTTGATGAGCTGACAACAGCAATGAGTTTCGGAGTCTAAGTGAGAGGAAAGTATTGGGGGTCTCAGGGGAGGCGGCTGCATCTGTGGGCTCTGGACCATGAGAGCCCCTGCTGTACTGCAGACACGCCCTTCATGATCTTGGGCAGGGTGGTAGGTGTACCAGGGTCCTTGGCACATTGCTGATTACAGATCAAATCATACATTAGAGTAACTGTGAATTTCATATGTATTCAGGTATATATTAACAGCCTAATCACAATTATTCGTCCAAGAGAAACACCCAATGAATATTCAGTAATCATGTTGGAACAAAGTCATTGATCCTCAAGCAAAGGCAATCATTGATCCTCTCAGCAATCTCAAAACAGGCAGCACAACTTACTGCAAAGGATAAACTTTACAATTGTTTCCGTGTTCTTTTTCTCCAACTCTTAAATGCTTTACAATATTACAATTCCCCCCCCCAAAAAAAGCATGCAGCTTCTTTCTTCAATACCCCAAGTGAGAGGGTCTCTGTTCCCAACAGGAAAGCAGAATATATGAGGGCAGGTTACAATTACCCACCACATCATTTGTCCATGTTTGTCACTGACACCCCAGATTGGTGAGATGAGCAGAACTACTCTGTGGTTAACAATGGGCAGCCTGGTAGTCCTAGTGTTATTTATAACTTCCTATAAACATTTTGTTAGCCTGTAAATGGTCACAACAGAGTTGTATGGTGTATGGTATGAGGCTTGGTTGCAATTAAGGTACACCTGCATAGTTTAATATTTAAATGATCTCAGAAATAAAGTGACTACCGAGTTGTGCTAGTTTCATTTCAAGTCTCTAAAACAGAATAATTTCTAGTTAGCTTCATGCATTGGAAAAGCACAAGGCAAAAATCACTCTAAGTCCTGGCATGAAACTCAGATATAAAATACATGTTTCCCACATATGAAGCTCTGGGTTTGAATTATAACACACCAAAAAAGCATTTTGAGTCAAAAATTTTTGAATTATCCCTTGGCTTTCTCATAGAGTTGCAGGAATAAACTTCATCAGTCTTAGCCTAGAGCTCAAGGTCAGGAGGGCTCCTTAGTGGTGCCTCCACTGTGGTTCTCAGAGCAGGTGTGGGTCATCCTGGAGGAGGAATGAGGCTGCATAAGCCACTCTAGAGAGGAGCCAGGAGCCCTCTGCTTCCTGCCATCCCACCCCTATGTGTTCCTTTATCCTTACAGGCTCCTCCTCATCTCTGGAACCCTTTTGCTTTTTCCAAAACCAATCCCATGACATCTCCTGGGTTTATAGCACCTGCGATATACCTATGTGTCGCTCAGAGTCCTGATGAATTCCTGGTTACCTGCTTGTCATTTTTCCAAACACCTGGGAAAAGTCTCTGGATGCCCCAGGATCACAGGGACCACCAGCACCAGCACCTGAAACCTATTAAGTTGCTGTATGGCAGCTGACCAATAGATGGCAGACCGACCCCATAAGTGACAAAAGAGGGACTGAATCTTAGAAAAACTGAGAGGGTAATGTGTCAGGAGGGACAGGGGTTTCTATGCGTGTGGTGGGAAAGTATGAAAGCTGCTGGAGTCTGAGTTGTAGCCACATTTTTATGTTTCACTGACATTGGAATACAATTGATTTTGTCATTGTTGGTGGAAAAAATACAGTAGTGAAGGGTTGTGTATTGAACCATTCAATGTGATCATAAATGGATGATTTTGTTATTGTGTATGTCATGGTGATTCAGTCAATCAATCAATAAAAGTCACAGAAGTTCTGTCATGCCTGTCTTTTATGGACTGTTATGATCCCATATTTATGGCTCATTATTGGAGATATAACTTAAGAGTCACTTTTTTTTTTTTTTGCTGTTTGGGTCACACCTGGCTATGCACAGGGGTTACTCCTGGCTCTACACTCAGGAATTACTCCTGGCTGTGCTCAGGGGACCATATGGGATGCTGGGAATCGAACTCGGGTCGGCCGCGTGCAAGGCAAACGCCCTACCCACTGTGCTATTGCTCCAGCTCCTTAAGAGTCACTTAAATTAAAATGTGGTCACATAGGTGGATTAGGTGAAAGTATAGAGACTCCAAGGAACCCCTACTGTCCCAGCAGCTCCCACTCAGGAATAACCTGTTGGATGAGAGGAGAGAGGGTCTCCTGCTGACAGGAGGAGGGTTTCACTGAAAGTGACTCTGTGGGACCTTGACCTTCCCTCTCCTGACTCCCAGTGTGAGAGAATCCCATGTATGTGGTGTGAGCCCCCAGCCTGTGTGTTCCTGTGAGGGAGCCTGAGCTGATGCTTCACACCCGGCACCCTCTGAATAGGGATGCATCACAGTAGTGGGGGGAGAGGGAGGAGTGGGGAAAGGGGCTTCACTATTTTCTTCATCTTCACCATTTGCCTTTTGGTTTGCTGAGAAAAAGAGCCTTCGTATTCAACCTTGGCTTATTAGCTAAATGACCAACATGGCCTTTGAGAGAAAACTGTTGAGTATTTTGTTTGCTGATCAGAAAGTGCATCAGGATTTACCGGCTGTGATCCAGAGCAAATTAATAAATCTTGAAAGAGAGCAACAAGTTTCAGAGATTCTTCTGGACCCATTATGAGGCTGAGTCATAAGGGACAGGCTAGACGAGAATGGGTGAACCCCAGCAGCCAAAAAGCTCCACATTCACAATGGTTCTCATGCTCCTTGCAGGAGCCACTGCTTAAGATAAGCCTCATTCGAAACTTAATTTGTTGAAAAACTCAGATATGTGGATTTTGAGACTGAACTCCAGGCTTTCATAGAGTTGAGGCAGGACTAGCTCCCTCCACCTCCCTGTACTTCTGGAGGCCCCGGCAGTCACACACATGACCCAAATCTGCCACCCAGTTAAATATTTAACTGCAACTGTATATTTCTACTACCAAGTTTCAATTCCTGGAGCAACATCTCAACTCCACAGCACTAATAAACCAGGAGTAGCACACCAGATTGGGTGTGATGTAATATAGAAGACGGCCCATCTCAATTAGCAAAATGTAAACATGGAAGGCTAACTAATCACTATCACAATGTCATAGTGATCTCTTATATAAGGGCTTAATGGCTGCATGGGGAGATACAAAAATCTTCACTAACTTTCATCTAAAAAAACGTTTTTGATCATTCTTTCAGGAAATTATTTAAAAACAACCTGTATAAATAAATTACTGAAGGAATTCTATGGGGCTGAAGGGGTGCTTTAGGAAAATTGAAAATAATGAGGGTGGGATGGTACAATTGATGTGGAAATGGTGTTGGAATATAGAATATCTGTAAGAAAATCATAAACAACTTGCAAAGCAGAGTTTTTATATTAAGTATAAGGGAAACACATCAGACTGAATGAACTAATTTCTAAGTAATAATGTATGGATGATTCTGTTTGTTTAATAAAGTCAATGGGGACACTGTGTGACCCCCTTCCAACCTCCCTGACTCTTTCTAGGAGGGTGACCCTGGCACCTTCAGCGCCACACGGGCTGTGAGGAGCATCTCATCCTGAGATCAGCCCAAGCCAGTGAGGAGAGAAAGTACAGAGCATGTGGGTTATGCCTCAACCCACCCAGGTGATTCATGGCAGCACAGTTATCCAAGTATCTGTGGGGCATTCCTAGAAATCTCTGAATGCCTCCTGGCTGTTGTTGGTAGGCACAGGCATGGGGGTGTGCCCTGGTGATCTCCAGCACCATCAGCCATGAAAGCTGCAAATCATCAACTCTTACACTGAACTGGTTGGCTCAGCTGGCCAAGAAGTTATGAGAGTGACAAAATGCATTCGCAGCATTGGTAAGTAGCTACTGCACCACACCCAGACACATAAATCAAATAATCAGAGAAAAATCATAACTTTATCCTGGCTGTAGTTTACTTATAGCCTATCGTGATGCTCTCCGAGGGATAGGACAGTCAGTGCAGACACAAGACTCTCACCTTCACCAGGAGCACTATGATAGTGCTCCTGGTGACAGATATCCCACTTGGAGCACTATCCCTCCACTCAGCTGCTCTTATTCTGGGGCTTCTGTGGTCTTGGGGGTCTCTGATAGCAACATAACAGGGGAACAGCTCTGATATCTCACTCTCTCTTCTCCTCCCATTCCCTTACCCTCTCCTCCACACCCATCCCTGCCGCACTCCTCTGCCTCCCTTTTGGAGCCTGAACTGTGTGTGGATTCTCTGAACTTCTCTTCTGAATTAAGAGCCCAGATTTTTTTTTGCGTCACTGTGGTGGGATGAGAAACAGTCAGGGAGGCTGCAAAGGGACACACAGCGTCCTCACTGACATCTTGGTGTACATGCAGACAGGACAACCCCTACATTAATACCTGGAAATCAGTTCATTCAGTCTGCTGGGGTATCTGCAGAGTTGGGGCCCAGGATTCTCTTACATCCAGTTTGTTACTGGCCCCAGTTTTCAATAAATGTGGTGAGGGAGCAGTAAGTAGGGATTGGTTCGAAGCTCTCTCAGGAGGGCAGATGAAGCCCATTGGGAGCAGGATCCTGGTGCATGAAGAGCAATGGCGGCAGGGAGGGGAGATCTCTCCTGCTCAGTCAGGTGTGAGGCAGCAAATGGCCCTGGAGGGTCCTGTCCTGGGCCCTGCAGAAGGGGAGCCCCGGGAGCTGCTCCTGTCTGACAGAAGAACTCGGGGAGGCCCCAGTCACAGGCTGATCACTGGAGAGGAAACCGTCTCCTCTAGACTCCATGGTCACTGCAGGGCTCCCCTGGGACCTGCCGCTTCCTGGGAAACATTCCAGACCCTCCCCAGGATACTCAGTACTTCAGCCTTTTATATGACCTGGTGGGCAGGTGGTTCATGGGGGTCTGGTTTGGTCTGTTGGGTGCTGAAATCATTGTATAGGGGAGACTGTAGGACTGTGCATGGAGAGCTGGCCTTGTAATTCCAGGGACATATTCTAGAATTAAAGAACAGTGATGTTGATGAGGTAGTGGGATGGCACCATTAGGAATCCGGATGCTGACTCACTAGCATGGATCTCTGCCCCAGCCCAGAGTGACACTTCTTAGTGTGAGTTTTATCTTCACCCCACACTGACTGCTCACCCCAGGTGAATCCCATAGAGGTGGTTGTTTGGTGTCTGTGAATCTCATATGTTGTGAGGAGGTATCGTTCGCTGTTCCTCAATGTTTCAAGAAATTATGTCTTCCATCTGGTGCTGAGAGCTGCTGTGCCTTTGGAGCAACAGGAGGTTTGCTAGCAAGTAATGCACCTGTGATGAGCCATAGGATATTCAATGAGCAGTTGGTCAAGTTGGACTCTCTCAGCTTCCCCATCTGAACACAGTCTTAACTGCCAGGTCAGAGGAAGGAGATAGAAGAAAGGAAGAAATTTCAAGGAAGTCAAGGAATTTAATCTCTGTGTCAAAGAATAGGAAACATTTTTAAGATGAGGAATGAAAAATTTTGCTATTCTGTTGATGTGGAATAAATGGATAGTTTCCTCAGGTGAAGGATGGAGAGATGATCAGGAGAATGTTTTGGACTGTCAGATATTCTTCATCTTAGCACTCATTTGTGACTCAAAACTCCAAATGTTTGTACAATCCTTTTCACTCATTGAATTCCTGTCTGCTTATAATGACAGTTTCTCACACAAAATAATACAGTGCTTGGTGAGGGAGACTGACCCATCAGGAGGCATGAGCTGGGGTCCCCATGTGAGCACAGGACCCACATAGCCCAGAGCACCTGCAGATAAAGGCCTGACAGATCCAGCACCTCATCCGTCATCAAACTGCTTATCGAGATGGCTACATAATGTTCTGAGTGACCATCAGGTCTGAGCACTGACAGAGAGCCTCCCCCAACATCAAATAGAAAAACAAAAAAAAATTAATCCTTTAAGTGCAGTAAAATATAATGCAATTTTGAAGCAAAGAGAAAAGTTTCCTTGCATCATTTATTTCCAGATTAGAAATCAAAGGAATTTGTACAATTCCTGAGGAAGTCTATAATGCTGTGGTCTGACAGAGCTGTCTCTGAGGCAGAGAAAGAAGCTATGCTAACACAGAAGATCATGGACCTGCCTTTCTGTGCTCACACTGGGGCCCTCCTGGGGCCCGGGGAGGAGCATGTTCTCTGTGGGCAAAGTTCTGCTTCCCCACAGGGACCCACACCCCTGACTTCCCTGCAGCTGGGCTGGTCCCCACACACACCCTCCCCCCTCTGCCTGCTCAGCATGCCCAGCCCCCTCTCATTTACAAGTCCTCAGAGCTCATGCCTGGACACTCAATAATAGTCTGTGTCCCCCTGCAGGGTAAGTCTCTGTCACACCCAGAATGGACATGAGGGCCCCTGTGTAGCTTCTCAGCTTCCTGCTGCTCTGGCTCCCTGGTAAGGAGGGAAACCACAGTTTACTGGAGGGAGTGCTGCATGAGATTCAGGGAAAATAATTTAAAGTACAATGCATGGTGGTGATGATATGTGTTTATATTTCAACACCAGGTTCCCGGTGTAATATCCAGGTGAGCCAGCCTCCATCCATGTCTGCATCTCTGGGAGAGAAAGTCACCATCACCTGCAAGGCCAGTCAGAGCATTGGCAAATGGTTAGACTGGTATCAGCAGAAACCAGGGAAAGCTCCCAGACTCCTGATCTATGATGCAACCAATTTAGGACCAGACGTCCCTTCCCGGTTCAGTGGCAGTGGATCTGGGACAGATTTTACTCTCACCATTAGCGGCCTGAAGCCTGAGGATGCTGCCACTTATTACTGTCTACAGCGTCAAGCTTTTCCTCCCACAGTGATACACACCAGAACATAAACCCCCAGAGATCAGCTGTGTGTGGCTGGGCTGGCCCAGCTGCTAATCCTGGTGTCTCCCTTGCTGACAGCGTCAGATTCAGTCACACCGTGATGTGATGGGAGTTAGGGACACATCTAGTCTTTCCAATTCTCTCCTTAATGATGTCACTATAGATCTGCTGATTTACTTTATGGAGATAATCTTTTGTAACGAACGTGGGTGTAGTGTCACTCAGAGTTCCTATGTGAGGGAAATGCCACTCCAGAAAGTCCATCAGTCACTGCTTCAATAGGTTTTTAATAAAGTAAACAAAATTATTATCAACCCAAGGTGTTGTGGTAGGTCCACACTTACAGCCTCACACCGAGTGCATACCACAGGGTGCCTGCTTGCCCTGCCTAGGAACCTTCTCCTGTGAGACGGAGGGAGAAACTGCTGCTGGAAAAGAACCAACAGTAGATTGACAGGAACTTGGTAATTTGTCTTCATTACCATTTGAATGCGAAGGGAAGTTTCTATACAGTGTCCAAATATGAAATTTTTATAAAAATTGAAGGGAAATGAGAAATCATGGGAAAGAAAAATTTCATCTACCCAGGTTAATCCAACATCTTAACTGTCTGTCCCTCCCAGGGAATATACAGTTGATCACAGAGACTGTACTTCCTGCTTCTAAGACTCTTGAAACTCTCAGGGTAAAAATAAGAACCTGAAATTCATTATTATTTTTAGAATTCCTTCTTAGTTTTATTTTTTATAGTAATGGTTGAATATAAACCATATTTACAAAAATATTGAATCTCTTTAGACTTTATTTTCTACAACTGTAATGTTTAGTATGTTTTGATATTTACAAATTAAATTTTTCCACTTTTCAATAGAAAGTAGTCCAGGTCTACATTTCATTTTTTTTGTTCTCTCTTTGCTAAATCCATGTCCGCTTCTCAGAGCCTTGGAAAAATCTGACACTAGCCTCTGTGCAAATGCACCTCAGCCAGGTACTTGTTACTTTCTGGCCACTGGTCTCTGATTTCTCAGAACCCTGAGCTCTGAGTTCCTCTGAGAAAAGGGAATATGAGTGGTTCATGTGGACATGCCTGTGATCCAGAGAGTCTCCATAACTGCTGAAAAGCAGCAGAAACCTGGAGAATTTCCACAAACTACCTCATATATCATCGACATTGATGTAGGTATCAAAATTGCTGAATGAATGTGAATAACTATTTCAACATTTTGTTCTGGTCAGGTTGGTGGAAAACATCATAATACTATGGTCAAAATTAGTGGAATAAACTGATTTAGACTAAACACTGAGGCACTGTAGCACTATTGTCGAATTGTTCATCGATTTTCTTGAGCGGGTACCAGTAATGTCATCTACATTGTTAGTCTTCTTGTTACTGCTTTTGGCATATCCAATACACCACAGTAGCTTGCCAGGCTCTGCCATGGGAATTGTCATTATAAGCAGACAGGATTTCAATGAGTTAAAAGGATTGGGATACGCGTGGTAGCTTCCTTGGCTCTCCAATTTAGACTAAATCAAAATTAAATTCTCAGGCTTAGAATTTGAAACCTACCACTACCACCAATGACAGCAAAAAGCATTATTGGCCAGTACATCACAATGGTCCACTCCTAGTGATGAGGACAGACATAACAAGTCATGGCCCATAGGCCGTTGGCCCCAAAACCTCCTCACTTGTGCAGTCGCTGTGGAACTCTAAGCAGTTCTGGAGAGATCTGGAACGAAGCATAGAGATGGGTTGAAAAGTCTAGCCCAGGAGTCAGAAGCCCTCTGATTCCCAAATTCCCCTACTTTCACCTGGCATTTCACCTGCAGCTTCCTGATGCACCTGAAATTATTTCTGAAATTAAATCCGTGGTGTCTCGTGAGGATCCTAGTACCTGGCCCTTAGCTCCTGAGGACACACACATCTTCTGAATTCCTGGCTACCTGTGAGTAGTTTTCTTTACAAGTAGTCCATCAGTTTGTTAATAAAGGGAATCTTTTATTTATATTTTTGCATTAGAGTCTGGTCTGATGACAGATGGTATAGAATATTGCAAAGACAGCTAAAGTCCTCAGGATCCTTGGGACCAGCATCTGAAATTTTTGAAGTTGCCCTTTCACAAAACAGCCACTAGATGGCAGACAGACCTGTTACTGACTAGAGTGAGAGCCTGGATCCTAGAAGTGCTGGATCAGTAACAGTTACTCTTTCTGTTCATAGGGACAGGGGTCCCATGGGTGTGATAGAGAAAGTATTAAAATGACTCTCAGTGGCTGAGTTTTGCATAAAATATTATCTGGTACCTTGGAGATAGAAATGCACAGTGAACAGATGCTTTCTGAGGTGACCTGACCACATTTTTACATAGATTAAAAAAAAACAAAACTGATGATTCAAAAATCTATATTCCTAAGAGGTAAATGGAAAAACTCAATTGTTCCACAATAAGACTAAAATAAGTTCAATTCTACCCTCTACCTTTCAAGACCCTCAAGTTTCTCTCACTTGCTATATAACAGAAAACAAAGTCTCTTGGCTCAAATGAGAGGTGCCCTTCCCTTAGCATATTTTCACACCCATTCACCAACCTATGTATTTACATGTTGTCCTGGTGGGAATCTATGTTTGAGTCTGACATAAAGGTCAGCCCTGTTCTTGCTTTCACTTACCAGGACTCCTCAGGTCAACTTCTAAAAATGAGGTTCCAGCTCAGTCCAGGGGCTGCTGATACTCTAGATCCCGGGTAAGGACAGAGGACATGAGAAATGGAAACAGTTCAGCAGGGGAGTGTGGGGGTTCCCTGCAGGTCTGTCTGTGTGTTGGACGATGCCTTTCTGATCTGATGGGGGAAGTAATAGTTAGAGCTGAGAGAGTGAGACACATTCTGGAAGAAACAAGTGTCTGTTATGTGGAGAGAAAAATACAGCGATGATACAAGGGGTGAGAAGCGACTTTCTCTTCATTAAAATTTCTTGATTCCCGGAGCACCCCGCGCTTCCCTCCCCTGCGGACTGCCGGCCGAGTGGCCAGCATGCCAACCCCAGCCCGTTGACCGCTGCCAGGTTGTGGGAAGGGGCGTGGCCTAATCATCAGGGGCGTGGCCTAAGAAAAGTGGGCGTGGCCTCATTACCAGCAGCCAAAGCTCACGCTGCAGCAGATAGTTCCCTCAAGTCCTATCCAAGACTAATATCCTTTGAAAACCCTCACCAAAATGGGGTTTGGAGGAACTTTCCTCAAGATAGTCGAAGCCATCTATCACAAGCCTACGGCAAGCATTATCCTCAACGGGGAAAAACTAAGGGCCTTTCCTCTGAGATCAGGCACAAGACAAGGATGGCAACTCTCACCACTCCTCTTCAATATAGTACTGGAAGTACTTGCGATAGCTATTAGACAAGAAAAAGAGATTAAGGGCATCCAGATAGGAAAGGAAGAAATCAAACTCTCACTATTTGCAGACGACATGATACTATATCTAGAGAAGCCTAAAGCCTCTACTAAGAAACTCTTAGAAACAATAGACTTATACAGTAAAGTTGCAGGCTACAAAATCAATACCCAAAAATCCATGGCCTTCATATATGCAAACAATGAGGCAGAGGAAAGGGGCATGAAAAAAGCAATCCCATTCACAATCGTGCCCCAGAAAATCAAGTACCTCGGAATCAGCTTAACCAAGGAAGTAAAAGACCTTTACAAAGAAAACTACAAAACGCTACTCCATGAAATCAAAGAGGACATGAGGAAATGGAAACATATACCCTGCTCGTGGATGGGGAGAATCAATGTTGTCAAAATGGCAATACTTCCTAAAGCATTATACAGATTCAACGCGATCCCTATAAGTATACCCATGACATTCTTCAAAGAAATGGATCAAGCAATCCTAAAATTCATATGGAATAACAAACGTCCAAGGATAGCTAAAACAATTCTTGGGAAAAAGACAATGGGAGGCATCACCCTCCCCAACCTCAATCTTTACTACAAAGCAGTAACAATTAAAACAGCATGGTACTGGAACAAAGGCAGAGCTGTAGACCAATGGAACAGGGTGGAATATCCCTACACACAACCCCAAATGTATGATCATCTAATCTTTGATAAGGGAGCAAGAGATGTGAAGTGGAGCAAGGAAAGCCTCTTTAACAAATGGTGCTGGCACAACTGGACAACCACATGCAAAAAAATGGGTTTAGATCTCGACCTGACACCATGCACAAAAGTCAGATCAAAATGGATTAAAGACCTCAACATTAGACCACAAACCATAAGGTACATTGAAGACAAGGTCGGCAAAACCCTCCACGATATTGAAGATAAAGGTATCTTCAAAGGTGACACGGAACTAAGCAATCTAGTAAAAACAGAGATCAACAAATGGGACTACATTAAACTAAAAAGCTTCTGCACCGCAAGAGATACAGTGACCAGAATACAAAGACTATCCACAGAATGGGAAAGGATATTTACACAATACCCATCAGATAAGGGGTTGATATCAAGGGTATATAAAGCACTGGTTGAACTCTACAAGAAGAAAACATCCAACCCCATCAAAAAATGGGGCGAAGAAATGAACAGAAATTTTACCAAGGAAGAAATACGAATGGCCAAAAGGCACATGAAAAAGTGCTCTACATCACTAATCATCAGAGAGATGCAGATCAAAACAACCATGAGATACCACCTCACACCACAGAGACTAGCACACATCCAAAAGAACAAAAGCAACCGCTGTTGGAGAGGATGTGGGGAGAAAGGGACCCTTCTTCACTGCTGGTGGGAATGCCGACTGGTTCAGCCCTTCTGGAAAACAATTTGGACGATTCTCAAAAAATTAGATATTGAATTCCCATTTGACCCAGCAATACCACTGCTGGGAATATATCCCAGAGAGACAAAAAAGTATAATCAAAACGACATCTGCACATGTATGTTCATCGCAGCACTGTTTACAATAGCTAGAATCTGGAAAAAACCCGAATGCCCCAGAACGGATGACTGGTTGAGGAAACTGTGGTACAACTATACAATGGAATACTATGCAGCTGTTAGAAAAAAGGAGGTCAAGAATTTTGTAGTTAAGTGGATGGGCATGAAAAGTTTCATGCTGAGTGAAATGAGTCAGAAAGAGAGAGACAGACATAGAAAGATTGCGCTCATCTATGGTATATAGAATAACAGAGTGGGAAACTAACACCCAAGAACTGTAGAAATAAGTACCAGGAGGTTGACTCCATGGCTTCGAGGCTGGCCTCACGTTCTGGGGAAAGGGCAACTCAGAGAAGCGATCACCAACTATATGGTAGTCGAAGGCCATGTGGGGGAAGGGAGTTGCGAGCTGAATGAGGACTAGAGACTGAGCACAGCGGCCACTCAACACCCTTATTGCGGGCCATAGAAGCTAAATAGAGAGAGAGAACAGAAGGGAATGCCCTGCCACAGTGGCAGGGTGGGGTGGGGGGGAGATGGGATTGGGGAGGGTGGGAGGGACGCTGGGTTTACGGG
>JASTTN010014150.1:160380-177348 GCA_030324115.1 Sorex maritimensis
AGTTGAAATCCTCAACGTGTTCAATGAACTCAATGCAAAGATGGACAACTTCAAGGAAGACCTGGCAGAAACAATACAACAGACAGCCGACAAAATACAGTAAGAAATGAGAGCAGAAATAAAAAACCTTCAAAAAGAAATGAAGGATTCGGTACATGAAATCAAAAACTCTCTGGCTGCCCTCAACAATAGGATGACTGCAGCCGAAGACAGAATCAGTATGCTTGAAGATGAGCTGCAAGAGGCCTACAGGCAACAACAAACCATGGCAAGAGACCTCAAAATAACTCTAGCCAGAATCAGAGTCCTACGGGATGATTTCAAGAGGAACAACATTAGAATCATTGGACTACCAGAACCACAGGGAACCAACCTCAACGAAAAAGACACAGTCAAACAAATCATTGCGGAAAACTTCCCACAGCTGGACAATGCGGGCATCCAGATTCAAGGCGCCCGAAGAGTGCCAGCTAAAAGAGATCCTAACAGAAAAACCCCAAGACATATCATAGTTACAATGATGGACATCGTTCAGAGAGACACAATACTGCAAGCAGCAAGGTCCAATAAGGAAATTGCATACAAAGGAGCACCCCTTAGACTCACAGCAGACCGATCAGAGGAAACCCTCCAAGCTCGAAGGCAATGGTGGAATATAGTGAAAAAACTCAATGAAATCAACGCTTCACCAAGAATACTTTATCCGGCTAAACTCTCATTCAAACTAGAAGGAATCATACACTACTTTGGGGATAAACAATAGCTCAGGAACTTCATAGACTCAAAACCAAACCTAAAAGAAGCACTAAAGGGGCTATTGTAAGACAAGAACAATCACTACAAGCACAACAAACCCTTGCACAAAGATGGCACAAAATCCCATAACAATAATCTCCCTTAATGTCAATGGTCTGAATTCACCAATTAAGAGACACAGACTGGCAAAATGGATTCAGAGACTCAACCCAACATTCTGCTGCCTGCAAGAAACACATCTGAATAGCCAGAACAAACACAGACTCAAAGTCAAAGGATGGAAAACAATCCTGTAAGCAAACAACTCCCTCAAGAAAGCTGGGGTGGCGTTACTAGTATCGGACAACATAGACTTCAGGTTGAAAAAGATTAGAAGGGATAGTGAAGGCCACTTTTTATTAATCATGGGATGTGTACATCAGGAAGAAATCACACTCCTAAATGTCTACGCACCCAATGAGGGACCAGCTAAATACCTACAACAGCTGCTAAGAGACCTCGAGAAGGACATCTCGAGCAACACAACAGTAGTTGGAGACTTCAACACCGCACTGTCTCCTCTGGACAGATCAAGAAGATTAAAACTCACCAAGGAAATACTGGCTTTGAAGGAAGAAATAGAAGAGAGAGGGCTAATAGATCTATACAGGGCTTTATATCCCCCAAAAAAGGAATACACATTCTTTTCCAGTGCACATGGAACATTTTCCAGAATAGACCATGCACTAGGCCACACAGCATACCTCAACAGAATCAAAAAGATAGACATTGTACCAGCTATCTTTTCAGACCATGATGCACTGAAGATAAAACTTAATCGTGGACAGATGCAGAAAACCAAATCAAACACCTGGAAATTGAATAGCTCGATATTGAACAATGAGTGGGTCAGGAAGGAAATCAAGGAAGAAATCAAGAGGTACCTGGAAACAAATGAGAATGAAGACACGAGCTACCAGAACCTGTGGGACGCAGCTAAAGCCGTTTTAAGAGGAAAATTTATAGCTCTGCAAGCATATCTCAGGAAGGAAGAAAGGGCCCACATAAATAACTTGACTTCACAGCTCAAGACCTTAGAAAAGGACCAACAAAAGGTGCCCAAACCAAGCAGAAGGAAAGAGATAATAAAACTTAGAGCAGAAATTAACAACATGGAAACCCAAAAGACAATCCGAAAGATCAATGAAACCAAGAGCTGGTTCTTCGAGAAAATAAACAAGATTGATAAACCACTAGCAAGACTCACAAAGAAAGAGAGAGAGAGAACCCTTATAAGCCGAATCAGAAATGAAAAGGGGGACATCACAACAGAAACCAATGAAATTCAAAAGATCATCAGAGACTACTTTGAAAATCTCTATGCCACGAAACAAGAGAACCTAGAAGAAATGGATAAATTCCTCGACTCCTATAATCTCCCAAGGCTGAACCAAGAAGACCTGGAGTACCTGAATAGTCCAATTAACATCAAGGAAATTGAAATGGTAATCAAAAGTCTTCCCAAAAACAAAAGCCCAGGTCCAATCGGATTCACTACCAAGTTCTTCCAAACATTTAAAGAGGACCTTTTGCCAGTTCTTCTCAAGCTTTTCCAGGAAATTGAAGAAACAGAAACCCTCCCAAACAGTTTCTATGAAGCTCATATCTCCCTAATACCAAAAGCAAACAAAGACACCACAAAAAAAGAAAACTACAGGCCAATATCCCTGATGAACACAGATGCGAAGATCCTCAACAAAATATTAGCAAATAGAATTCAACAACTCATCAAAAAGATCATACACCACGACCAAGTGGGATTCATCCCGGGGATGCAAGGATGGTTTAACATCCGGAAATCAATCAACATAATCCAGCATATCAACAAAAGAAAAGATAAAAATCACATAATCATATCAATAGATGCAGAGAAAGCATTTGACAAAATCCAGCATCCGTTTATGATGAAAACACTCGCCAAAATGGGTATAGAAGGGACCTTCCTCAATATAGTCAAAGCCATTTATCACAAGCCAATGGCAAGCATTGTTCTCAATGGGGAAAAACTAAGAGCCTTCCCTCTGAGAACAGGGACGAGACAAGGATGCCCACTCTCTCCACTTCTGTTCAACATAGTACTGGAAGTACTTACAACAGCGATTAGGCAAGAAAAAGATATTAAGGGCATTCAGGTAGGAAAGGAAGAAATCAAGCTCTCACTATTCGCAGATGATATGATACTATACCTAGAGAACCCTAAAACCTCTACCAAGAAACTCCTAGAAACAATAGACTCGTATAGTAAAGTTGCAGGCTATAGAATCAATACTCAAAAGTCCATGGCTTTCCTATATGCAAATAATGAGAGAGAAGAAAGTGACCTGAGAAAAGCAATCCCATTCACAATTGCGCCTCAAAAAATCAAGTACCTCGGAATCAGCTTAACAAAGGAGGTAAAGGACTTGTATAATGAAAACTATAAAACACTACTTCAGGAAATAAAAGAGGACACGAGGAAATTGAAAGACATCCCCTGCTCATGGATTGGGATAATTAATATTGTCAAAATGGCAATTCTCCCCAAAGCATTGTACAAATTCAATGTGATCCCTACAGGAATACCCTTGACATTCTTCAAAGAAATGGAGCAAGCGCTCCTGAAATTCATATGGAACAATAAGCCCCCACGAATAGCTAAAGCAATTCTTGGGAAAAAGAAAATGAGAGGAATCAACCTCCCCAACTTCCAACTCTTCCAAAGCGGTTGTCATTAAAACAGCATGGTATTGGAACAAAGGCAGAGCTGCAGACCAATGGAATAGGGTTGAATACTGTGACATACACCCCCAAATATATGATCATCTAATCTTTGATAAGGGAGCAAGAAATGTTAAATGGAGCAAGGAAAGCATGTTTAACAAATTGTGCTGGCAAAACTGGACGGCTACATGCAAAAAAATGGACTTAGACCTCCATCTATCACCATGTACAAAAATCAGATCAAAATGGATTAAAGACCTCAACATCAGACCAGAATCCCTAAGGTACATTGAAGATAAGGTCGGCAAAACCCTCCACAACATTGAAGCCAAAGGTACCTTCAAAGCTGACACGCCACTGGCCAAGCAAGTGAAAACAAAGATAAATAAATGGGACTATCTCAAACTAAGAAGCTTCTGCAACTCAAAAGAAACAGTGACCAAAATACAAAGACAGTCTACAGAATGGGAAAGGATATTTATGCAGTACCCATCCGATAAAGGGTTGATAACAAGGATATACAATGCACTGGTTGAACTCCACAAGAAGAAAACTGCCAACCCAATTAAAAAATGGGGTGATGAAATGAACAGAAACTTTTCCAAAGAAGAAATCTGAATGGCTGAGAGGCACATGAGAAAATGTTCAACATCACTAATTATCAGGGAGATGCAGATAAAAACAACAATGAGATATGATCTCACACCACAGAGACTGGCCCACATCCCAAAAAACAAAAGCAACCGGTTTTGGCGTGGATGTGGGGAAAAAGGGACTCTCCTTCACTGCTGGTGGGAATGCCGACTGGTTCAGCCCTTTTGGAAAACAATATGGACGATTCTCAAAAAGTTAGAAATTGAGCTCCCATTTGACCCAGCAATACCACTCCTGGGAATATATCCCGGAGAGGCAAAAAGGTATAGTAGAGATGACATCTGCATTTCCATGTTCATTGCCGCTCTGTTTACTATAGCCGCAATATGGAAAAAACCAGAGTGTCCGAAAACAGATGATTGGCTAAAGAAACTCTGGTATATTTACACAATGGAATACTACGTAGCTGTCAGAAAACATGAAGTCATGAAATTTGCATATAAGTGGATCAACATGGAAAGTATCATGCTGAGTGAAATGAGTCAGAAAGAAAGAGACAGACATAGAAAGATCGCACTCATATGTGGAATATAAAGTAGCTGAGAGGTACAAGCTTACAATGTTGCGATTCCTGGCAGACATTTCTCTGGACTTAGTTACTAAAACACTAAAATACAGAAATCTAAAAATTTAACTCCAGCTGTATCACTCTGTTTAAAATTTTAGAATTCACGTGTAATGTGACTGTGCAACATTTCATACCCGTCATTCATCGATGTGCAATACAAGGGCTTAATGTCTCCAGGGTGAGATGCAACTATCTTCACACACTTTTCTCTAAGGAAACTTTTTGGTTCTATGTTAGCAAATTATTCATAACAAGCAATACAAAATAAATTATTTAGGCTCTGCCTTTGTGGCAGTGTTGTATGGTGGTGGGAAAATTCCAAATAATGGTGATGGGAAGGTGTAATAGTGGTGGGTTGGTGTTGGAATATTGAGTGTAATTATTGTGATCAAATTCATAAAAATAAAATAAAACAAAAAATTTAAAATAAAACAGCAGCTGATGAGATAGTAAAAAAAAGAATACAAGCTGTTTATACTTTAATTTTTAAAATACTTTATCCAATTATGCAATTTTCCAGAATCTTAAATATTAAAGAAATTCACTTTTCCTCTTTTTCCTCCGTGTGCCTTGCTTTGGAGCTGTATTAAACACTTATTGTCAACACAACCTCACCTAGATTTCATTCTCTGTTATCTTCTATAGTGTTACAGTTTTGCAATTTACATGTTAAGTCTTTGTGTATTTTGAATTTATTTTTATAAAAAATAAAATCTCACTAGTCTTTTTTAAAAAAAAATTCTTGATTCCCATTTCATACTTTTAAAATTTTTTATTGAATTACCATGAGATAATTACAGGTTTTCATGTTTGGGTTACAATCACACAATGATCAAACACCCATCCCTCCACCAGTGCACATTCCCCACCACCAATATCCCTGGTATACTCCCCCTTTTCCATACTTTTGAGATATTAATATAAACCATTAAAATAATAACAGGAAGAGAAGGAGTATTTTCTTTCATTATGTTTGTTCTCTATCTCTACATCAGTGCAACATGCAGACCCCAAGGAAGCCTACAGCTTCTTTTTCCGTGTCCCCAAGAGAGAGGGTACCCATCTCAGAACTGGCAGCACCTCATATCAGGGCAGCTTACAATTCCCCGCCATAGGATTTATCCATATTGGTCTTTGACACCCATATCAATGACAGAGCATGGAGAAAGTTCATGATTAACGATTGGCAGCCTGATTTTCCTGCTGTTCTTTATTTTTTCCTCAAAACACATTGTTTGCTGGGAAATTGCTACTACAATGTTGAATAGTATATAGGACAAGTCATGGCTGCATTAAAGACACAGCTGCATAGTCTCAAATGGTACTAAACTCAAATGCAAATTAGATACTGAGTTGCTCTAGTTGTGTTTGTAATCTCTCCACTACTATCATTTGTAGAGACAGTCATACATTGGAAAATACAGCACCATCTCAGACCAAAATCACTCTAGGACAGACATGTAACCTACCTAAAAAGCATGTTTTCCATGTTTGAGGCCCTGGGTTTGAATCCTAACACACCATGCAAGCATTCTAGAACAACAATGGTTAATTTGTTACTTTCAGTCTCTCATGAAGACATACAAACAGTCCTTATGAGTCTTGGCCTAGACCTAATGTCTGAGGGCTCCTCAATACTGTATCCACTGTGGTTCTTAGCGCTGGTCTGGGTTATCCTGGAAGGGGAATCAGGTTGGATTAGTCACTCTAGAGATGACCCAGGAGCCCTCTGCTTTCTGCCAACCCACCCACACATGTGCCATTATCCTTACAGGCACCTTCTCCTCTTCTCCGGTACTCTCCTGCCTTTTCAAAAATAACACCTGTCAACAGCCCCGGTCTATATATACAGCAACCAGTCCCAGGAGACACCAGAGGCCTGCGATCTCTCTGGACCCCATAGAGAGCCATGTTCACTGGGGCACCCCAGATGGAGCAGGTGCACTCTCCCTGACTACTCTAGATTGTATCCCGGCAATCAAGAGCTTCTAATAGCAAGGTTCCAGGACTAAATCTCCATGTTGCATGTTGGCAGAGGCATCAGACTGTCCCTCCCTGGCTCCCAGTCCGCTCATTGGCCTGGCTGTCACACCTACAATGTGCTTCCAGGAGCCATCATAGTGCACCAATAGCCCTAGTCCAGAGATGCCCAATTGAATCCCTAAATGGATTAGTGCCCTACAGGAATATCTCTGGAACCCAACCATTTACAATCTAGGATTCCAGAAGAGCGCAGCCGTGGTACCCATGATATTCAAAATGAGCAATGGACAGTAAATGATCTAGCATCTGCCCCTGGCAGGCAGGCTTGGATGGTGGTGGGGAAATTCAAATGAAACATAATGCCCCAAAGTAGAGAGAGAATTTGGGGGAAATTGCCTGTCATGGAGGCAGGGTGGGGACTGGGATGGGGGTGGGGGGATATTCTGGGACACTGGTGGTGGAAAGTGTGCCCTGGTGGAGGGATGGGGGTTCAATCATTGTATGACTGAATCTCGAATATGAAAACTTTGTATCTCGCTGTGATCAATATATATATACATATATGTATATATATACATATATATATAACATCTGTGACATATCATGGGACTGACAGTCCCTAGTCCTTACCTGTTTGTGTTTGACTTCTCCTCTAAACTTCGGTCATCTCCAATGTGACATTAAGAATTGGGAATGTTCACTCAGGAAAAGAACTGAGTATTGATAGCAGGTAAAGGGATATACATGATAACTTTTCATTATCTCTGTTGCAAATCACAAGGCCCAAAAGGAAAGAGAGAAATAGAGACAGAAAGAGAGAGAGAGAGAGAGTGAGAGAGAGAGAGAGAAGTGACTGTTAAAAAAGCAGGGTGGGGTGGGGAGTCAGGAGAGAAAAATAAAAAGAGGGGGAAAAAACCCTTTTATGACTTATTAGTCATTTCTCCTCAACTATCTGGCAATCTATGAGGAATATGAATATTTTGTTTTTTCACAATGTTGTATGAAACTTCCCTTTCGTAAAAAGCTGAAGATCTGGATAGATCTTCAAACGCCCTACCCGCTATGCTTTCGCTCCAGCCCCTCCCTTTTGCTCTCTCTCTTCTTTTGGGTGTTGTGGTTTGCAGTAGTGGTATATAGTGGTCATCGTGTTCAGTCTATAGTCCTCTTTCATCCCGCCTGTCCCATCCAGAGCAGGCCCTCCTCGCACCCTTTACTTGGTGGTCCCTTCTCTATTTTCTTTTCCCCCAGGATGAGAGGCTGGCTTCTAAGCTGTGGAGTAATCCTCCTGGTACTTATCTTTGCTGTTCTTCCTCTTGGCATCATCCCCTAGGTCTCTGACTCACCCTAGAGCTATTTTAAGATCTTTTCCAATTGTTTGTTGTAGCCTATGGAATTTCTGTTGCTCATCTTCAAGCTCACTAATTCTCTTCAGCTGTAGTCATTCTACTGTTGAGGGCTCCAACTGTGTTTTTTATTTCATCTACAGTGTCTTTTATTCGTGACACTTCTGAATGTAGCTTTCCTATTTATGCTGTGGGGATTTGCGCTGTTTCTTCATGCTGTCGCGGTTGTACGGAGGTGGGACCTTCCAGTTCACTAACGCTAATCTCTCTTTCCCTGAGTATTTGATATTTTGGTGCAATTGGAATACGATAGTGGCTAATTTAGTCTCTTGTGTTTGAGGTAACTGGGGAGATCTCCAAAAAGTTAGTTAATGGGGATTGCAACTTCTGTCAAGTATACTTAGAAAAGGGGAAAATAAAGGCGGCCGCTTAGCGGCCTCCGCTCCCAGAGACCACGCCCACTGCAGCGGGGCCACGCCCACTACCAAAGAGGCCACGCCCCTTTTGGCCACTGGCCACTGGCTGGAGATGGGTCCGGGCGCTTAAGCACAGCGCGCGCAGGCACTGTCGGCTGGGAAGCTCAGGGGGAGAAAGAGGCAGCGCACCTGGATGAGGAAGCAGGAGATGAGCTGTGGCGAGGGCGGAGTCCCTTTCCGCTGGCCACTGGCTGGAGATGGGTCCAGGGGGCCGCTCGCGCAGAGCGCGTGGGCATCGACGGCTGGGAAGCTCAGGGAGAGAAAGAGAATCCATGTTCACTCTAGGGCTCCCCTAAGACTTTCCATGAATCTCAGGCCCTATCCAGGACTCTGGAATTCTCAGAAATAGAAAAATAACAGCTGGGTCAGCAGTTCATGGAGGAGGGTCCTCAGATATCAGGAAGCTTGAATCAGATGATGTGGATTGTCCAAAGGCCTTTCAATATTTTGCTGGTTTTCACTCCTAAGGGCATTCTCCTGAAAGAAGATACAGTGAATAAATGGGGATGGGGAGGTGGGTGTGGGGAAGTCATCACTAGAGACTATACTGAGTCATATGACCCAGCACTCTATCCTCACCAGCTCATACACCTCTGCTACAGCCTATATCCCAGGTTGGACACTGCCTCACGCCCATTTGATGCCCACCTTAAGACCTGTAAGTCATTTCTCTGTGGATTTATAGCCTAACCTAACTGATTCTCAATGCATTGCACCTGGGCTTGCTGAGAGCTGCCAAAGTTATAAGAGATATATGGAAAGATAATACAGTGCCAGAGGGTGGCACAGGGGCGGATGGGATGGTGCTCGAGCAGTCTATTTCAAAGGGAGTCATTTTTGTTCTTACTGATTGGACAGATAATATGTACTGTAATATCTATTTCAAACAGTTATAAAAAGTCTCTAACAGAATCACTGGCACATGCTTCTCAAATCATTTCAGCTGCTGTATCATAAAACAGCCACTAGATGGGAGACAGAACCCAGAACTGACAAGGCAGAGCCTGGATCTTAGAAATGCTGGCATTTCTAAATGCTTAGAAATAACTGAGTCAGTGTCCCGTGGTCAATAGGGGCAGTGGGTCCCATGGGTGTGAGGGTAAATGTGTGAAAGTAGCTCTCAACTGCTGAACTTTACATAGATGATCAGGTCCTTTTTTAGTGGAGGGACGAGTCCAGTATAAGTTGTCTGCCTAAGGACATTGGAGTTTAGTACTGCATGCAGTTTATGAAGTTTACATCCACAGTGATACAACCCCAAAACAAACCTCCCCTCAGGGCCTGGGCCAGATGCCCACACTTGTTCTTTGCTTGTGAGCTGACAGCAGCAATGAATTTCAGAATCTAAGTGAGAGGAAGGCATTGGGGGTTTTAGGGGAGGAGGCTGCAGCTGTGGGCTCTGAACTATGAGAGACCCTGCTGTACTGCAGACATGCCCTTCAGGCTGGGCAGGTGGTAGGTGTACCAGAAGCCTTGGCACATTGATCATTACAGATAAAATTATACATTAGAGTAACTATGAATTTCATATGCAACCAGGTATAAATTAACAGCCTAATCACAATTCTTGTCCAAGAGAAACATCCAGTAAATGTCCAGTAATCATATTGGAACAAAGTCATTCATCCTCAAGCAAAGGCCGCTCTCTCAGCAATCTCAAAACAGGCAGCACAACCCACTGCAAATACAAGTGTGTGGAAAAACTTTAAAATTGTTTTTGTGTGCTTTTTCTCCAACTCTTAAATGCTTTACAACATTACAGACCCCCCAAAAGCATGCAGCTTCTTTCTTCAATACCCCAAGTGAGAGGGTCTCTGTTCCCTACAGGAAAACAGAACATATGAGGACAGGTTACAAATACCCACCACATGATTAATCCATGTTTGTCACTGACACCCCAGATTGGTGATATGAGCAGGGGATCTACTCTGTGATTAATAATTGGCAGCCTGGTAGTCCTGTTGTTATTTATACTTCCTATAAATATTTTGTTAGCTGGTAAATGGTCACAACAGAGTCATATAGTGTATGATATGAGGAATGGTTGAAATTAAGACACAACTACATAGTTTAATATTAAAATGACCTCAGAAGTAAGGCAACTATCAAGTTGTGCTAGTTGCATTTCAAGTCTCTAAAACAGAATAATTTCTAAAGAGATTCACACATTGGAAAAGCACAAGGCAAAAATCACTCTAAGTCCAGGCATGTAACTCAGAAGTAAAATACATGTTTCCCATGTATGAAGCTCCAGGTTTTAATTGTAATACACCAATATAGCATTTTGCATCAAAAATTATTGAATTATACCCTGGCTTTCTCATAGAGTCATAGGAATAAACATCATCACTCTTGGTCTAGAGCTCAAGGTCAGGAGGGCTCCTCAGTGGTGCATCCACTGTGGTTCTCAGAGCAGAGCAGGTCTCGGTTATCCTGGAGGAGGAATGAGGCTGCAGTATCTACTCTAGAGAGGAGCCAGGAGCCCTCTGCTGTCTGCCATCCCACCCCCATGTGTTCCTTTATCCTTACAGCTCCTACTCCTCTCTTGGACCCTTTTGCTTTTTCCAAAACCAATCCCATGACATCTCCTGGGTTTATAGCATCTGGCATGTACCTATGTGTAGCTCAGAGTCCTTGTGAATTCCTGATCACCTGTTTATCATTTTTCCAAACACCTGGGAAAAGTCTCTGGATGGCCCAGGGTCACAGGGACCACCAGCACCAACACCTGAACCTATTAAGTTGCTGTATGACAGGTGACCAATAGATGGCAGATAGACCCCATAAGTGACGAAAGAGTACACTGTATCGTAGAAAAACGGAGAGAGTTACCTATCAGGAGGTACAGGGGGTTCTGTGGGTAGGGTGGGAAAGTATGAAAGCTGCTAGAGTCTGAGTTGTAGAGACATTTTTATGCTTCTCTGACATTGGGATAGAATTGATTATTGGTGGGAAAAGTACAGTAGTGGAGGGTTTTGCATTGAACAATTCTATGGTTGAAATCTGATCATGAACAAATAATTTTCTAATTGTGTATGCCACAGTGATTCAATAAATAAATAAATAAACGTCACAGAAGTTCTGCCCTGCCTGTCTTCTATGGACTGTTCTGATCCCATATTTATTTCTTATTATTGGAGATATATCTTAAGAGTCATTTAAATTAAAATGTGGTCACATAGGGGGATTAGGTGAAAGTATAGAGACTCCAGGGAACCCCTCCAGTCACCACAGCTCTTGCTCAGGAATGACCTGTTGGATGAGAGGAGAGAGGGGATCCTGCAGACAGGAGGAGGGTCTCACTGAAAGTGACTCTGTGGGACCCTGACCTTCACTCTCCCGACTCCCAGTGTGAGAGAATCCTGTGTATGTGGTGTAAGTCCCCAGCCTGTGTGTTCTTATGAGGGAGTCTGAGCTGATGCTTCACACCTGGCACCCTCTGAGCAGGGACAGATCATGGTAATGGGGGAAAGGGGGGAGTTTGGGAAGGGGCTTCACTATTTTCTTCATCTTTACCATTTGCTTTTCAGCTTGCTGAGGAAAAGAGCCTTAGTATTTAATCTAGGCTTATTGGCTAATAGACCAACATGGGCTTTGAGAGAATACTGTTGAATATTTTGTTTGCTGATCAGAAATTGTATCAGGGTTCACCGACTGTGATCTAGAGTCAAATGAATAAATCTCAAAAGAGACCAACAAGTTGCAGAGATTCTTCTGGACCAAACATGAGGCTCTGTCATAACGTGTAGGCCAGAGGAGAATGGGTGAACCCCAGCAGCCAAAATGCTCCACATCCACAATGGTTCTGATGCTCTTTTCAGGAGCCCAGTGCTCAAGATGAGCCTCATTCAAAAACTTAACCTGTTGAAAAACTCAGATATATGGGTTTTGAGACTGAACTCTAGGCTTTCACAGATTTGAGGGGGGTACCTCCCTCCACCTCCCTGTACTTCTGGAGGCCCAGGCAGTCACACACATGGCCCACATCTGTTGCCCTTTTAAATATTTAACTGCAACTGTATCATCCCATTACAAATTTTTGAGTCCTGGAACAACATCTCAACTAAACGACACTGACAAACCAGGAGTTGCACACCAGATTGGGTGTGATGTAATTCAGAAGACAGGCAATCTCAATCAACAAAATGTAAACACAGAAGGCTAACTAATCACTATCACAACATCATAGTGATCTCTTATACAAGGGCTTAATGGCTGCATGGGGAGATATAAAAACCTTCACTAACTTTCATCTAAGAAAACTTTTTTGATTATTCTTTTAGCAAATTAGTTAAAAACAACTATATAAAATAAATACCTGAGGAAATTATATGGGGCTGAAGGGGTGCTTTAGGAAAATTGAAAATAAAGGTGGATGGATGGTGCAATTGGGGTGGGAATGGTTTTTGGAATACAGAATATCTGTAAGAAATCATCATAAACAACTTTGCAAACCACAGTTTTTATATAAAGTATAAGGGGAACACATCAGAATGAATGAACTATTTTCTAAGTAATAATGTAGGGGTGATTCTGTTTCTTTGTCCATTAAAAAGTCAGTGGAAACACTATGTTACCCCCTTCCAACCTTCCTGACTCTTTCTAGGAGGGGGTCCCTGTCACCTTCAGGGCCACACAGGGTATGAGGAGCATCTCACCCTGAGATCAGCCCAAGCCAGTGAGCAGAGAAAGTACAGGGCTTGCGGGTTACAACTCAATCCACCCACGTGATTCATGGCAGCACAGTTATCCAGGTATCTATGGGGCATTCCTAGAAGTCTCTGAGTACCACCTGGCTGACCTAGGTAGGCACAGGCATGGGGGTGTGTCTTGGTGGTCTCCAGCACCATAAGCCCCGAAAAGCTGCAAATCATCAACTCTTACACTGAACTGGTTGGCTCAGCTGACCAAAATTGCCAAGAGGGACAAAATGCACTCATAGCATTGGTGAGCAGCTACTGCATACCCAGACTCAAAAATCAAATAACCAGAGAAAAATCATAATTTTATCATAGCTAGAGTTCCTTATAGCCTGCTGTGGTGCTCTGCCAGGGATGACACAGTCAGTGCAGACACAAGATTCTCTCACCTCACCAGGATACTGCTCCTGGTGACAGATATCCCACTTGGAGCACTACCCCTCCCCCTAGATGCTCCTATTCTGGGGACTCTGTGGTCTCTGAGAGCAACATGACAGGGGAACAGCCCTGAAATCTCAATCTCTCTTCTAGTGCCATTCCCTCCCCTTCTCCTCCACATACAGCCCAGCCCCGTCGCAGTCCACTGCCTAGCTGATGAAATCTGAAGTGTGTGTAGATTTTCTGAATTTCTGTTCTGAACTAAGACCACAGATTATCCTGCTTCACATTATGGTGAGATGGAAAACAGGGAGGTCAGGAAGGCAGCAAAGGGCCACACAGCGTTCTCACTGACATCTTAGTGTACATGCAAACAGGACAACCATTACATCAATACCTGTAAATCAGTTCATTCAGTCTGCTGTGCTCTCTGCAGAGTTGGGACGCAAATTTCTCTTACATCCAGTCTGTTCCTGATCCCAGTTTTTGGTAAATGTGGTGCAGGGTGCAGGAACTAGGGATTGGTTTGAAGCTCCCTCAGGAGGACAGATGGGGCCCATCGAGTGAAGGACCCTCCTACATAAAGAGCAATGGCAGCAGGGAGGGGAGATCTCTCCTGCTCTGTCAGGTGTGAGGCAGCAAATGTTCCTGGAGGGTCCTGTCCTGGGCCCTGCAGAAGGGGAGCCCTGGGAGCTGTTCCTGACTGACAGAAGAACTCGGGGAGGCCCCAGTCACAGGCTGATCACTGGGGAGGAAACCGTCTCCTCTAGACTCCATGGTCACTGCAGGGCTCCCCTGGGACCTGCCGCTTCCTGGGAAACATTCCAGACCCTCCCCAGGACACTCAGTACTTCAGCATGTGTATGTCCTGCTGGGCTAGTGGTTCATGGGGGTCTGGTTTGGTTTGTCCAGTGCTGAAATCAGTGTGTGTGGCGGAGACCATAGGACTGCAGGGAATGCTGGGTTTGCAGTTGCAGGGACAGCCTCTAGAATGAGAGAACAGTGATGCTCATGGGGTGGTGGGATGGCACCCTGAGGAACCCGGATGCTGACTCTCTCAGAATGGATCTCTGGCCCAGCCAGAGGGATAGTTCTCCTGTCTGAGTCTTATCTTAACCCCACACTGTCTGCCTCAACCTTGGTGGCACCCTGCATCCCATAGAGATGTTTGTTTATTGTCTATGAACCCCATGTACTGTGAGGGGGCTGTCACTGGCTGTTATGTAGTGTTATCACCTCAGTCTTTTCCAGACACTAAGTCTTTCATCAGGTGTTTGAGAGCTGCTGTGTCTTCAGAGCAAAATGAGGTTTATGAGTAAGAGACTCACCAGAGATGAGACAGAGGAGATTCAATGAGGAGTCAGTCAAGTTGAGCTCTCTCAGCCCCCCCCTTCTGAACACATTGTCCTTTTCACTTATTGAATTCCTGTCTGCTAATAATAACAATTTCTCACACAAAATAGTACAGCCATTGGTGAGGGAGACTGACCCATCAGGACACATGAGCTGGGGGTGCATATGTGAGCACAAGAACCATTTGGCCCATAGCACCTGCAGATAAAGGCCTGACAGTTCCAGCACTACAGCACCACAATAGCCTAGCATCCTTGTTCCTTGGCATTGAACTGCTCATCCTGATGGCTACATGATGTACAGTGATTGTCAGGTTCTCTGAGCACTGATGGATCATCCCCTCCTCCCATCAAATAGAGAAACATAAAATTTTAATTCTTTACCAAGTTTAGTAAAATATAATGTGATTCCTAAGCAAAGAGAAAACTTTCATTTCCGGGCTGGAGCGATAGCACAGCGGGTAGGGCGTTTGCCTTGCACGCGGCCGACCCGGGTTCGATCCCCAGCATCCCATATGGTCCCCTGAGCACCGCCAGGAGTAACTCCTGAGTGCAAAGCCAGGAGTAACCCCTGTGCATCGCCGGGTGAGACCCAAAAAGCAAAAAAAAAAAAAAAAAAAAAAAAAACTTTCATTTCCTCAGTTATATCCACAGATGAGAAATCAAAATAATTTGTATAACTCCTGAGGAAGTCTATATTTGTGTGTTCTGACAAAGCCTGTCTGGGGCAGAGAGAGCAAGAAGCTGTTTTCTGACTCTCAGGAGACCAGGTACCTGCCCTTTTGTGCTCACACTGGGGCCCTCCTGGGGCCCAGGGAGGAGCATGTTCTCTGTGGGCAAAGTTCTGCTTCCCCACAGGGACCCGCACCCCTGACTTCCCTGCAGCTGGGCTGATCCCCGCACACACACCCTCCCCTCTCTGCCTGCCCAGCCCCCTCTCATTTGCAAGTCCTCAGAGCTCATGCCTGGACACTCAATAATAGTCTGTGTCCCCCTGCAGGGTCAGTCTCTGTCACACCCAGAGTGGACATGAGGGTCCCTGTGCATCTCCTCAGTTTCCTGCTGCTCTGGCTCCCCAGTAAAGAGATAATTGAGGGTTTACTGCATCTAGTGTTACCTGGGCATCAGGGAGAATGACTTAAAGTAAGATGAATGGCAACAATGTGTATTTATATATTCAATCTAAGGTGCCAGGTGTGATGTCTGATGAGGCAGCCTCCATCTTGTCTGCATTTTTGGGAGAAAAAGTCACCATCACCTACAAGGCCAGTCAGAGCATTAACAATTGGTTAGCTTGGTGTAAGCAGAAACCAGGGAATGTTTCCAGGCTCCTCATCTACAAGGCAATGGAATTAGGAGAAGATCAATGGCAGTCAATCTGGGACAGGTTTCATTCTCACCATCAGCAGTCTGAAGCCTAAAGATGCTGCCACTTATAACTGTCAACAATATTGGGATACTCCTCCCACTTGATACAGGCCAAAACATAAACCCCCAGAGATCAGCTGTGTGAGGCTGGGCTGGCCCATCTGCTCCTCCTTATTCCTCCATTGCTGAGAGTGTCAGATGAAGCCACATGGTGATTCCACAGGAAGGTTGTAAGAGATTTCACAAGGAGGTTCCTGACACCCCAATTCTCTCCCCTCATCCTCATTCCAGGAACACAGACATGTTCATTCTGCTGATGTAATCCTTAATAAACAATAGAGTTTATTAAAGATGAGAAACTGGGTTCTTATATCAGTTAGGGTTTATGCTAAGAAAAAAGATCTCCAGAGAAATTTTAAACAAGGATTAATATTAGCATCTATTTATGTACAAAGTTAATTTCTTTATAATATTTAGCAATGCACAGTTCAGAAAGATCCTACAGAGGGTAAGTCAGGTGTCTTGCATGTGGCTGGGTTCAATAGTACCCTGGCCTGTAAGGAGGAATCACTGAGCACAGAATCAGAAGAATATAGGGTTTGGACCAAAAACAAAAAGAAAGAAAGAAAGAAAGAAAGAAAGAAAGAAAGA
>JASTTN010014150.1:186410-334520 GCA_030324115.1 Sorex maritimensis
AGGGAGGGAAGAAGGGAGGAAGGAAGGGAGGGAGGAAGGGAGGGAAGAAGGGAGGAAGGAAGGGAGAAAGAAAGAAAGGAAGGAAGGAAGGAAGGAAGGAAGGAAGGAAGGAAGGAAGGAAGGAAGGAAGGAAGGAAGGAAGGGAGGAAGGAAGGAAAGAGGTAGTGGAGATGAGAGGATGGGACAGAAAAGAATGGGAGGGAAGGGGAGGGGAAATGAAGGAAAAGAAAGGGAAGGGAAGGGAAGGGAAGGAAAGGGAAGGGAAGGGAAGGGAAGGGAAGGAAAAAGAAAAGGAAAAAAAGGAAGAGAAGGGAAACAAAGGGAAGGGATGGAAATGGAGGGAAAGGAAGGGAAGCACAAAGAAGTGAAAGGAAGAAGGAAAAGAGAGGGAAAATTAAGTCATAGAATGTCCCTGGGTGCAATCACTGAGTCCAGCAAACCAAAAATAAAACTTCCAGACACAGAGTCCTTCCTTACCCAGGGTTCAAAGCAAAGGCAAAAGGCTCAATCACACAGCTGGGGGGATTTTTTGGATTTTCTTCACTATTTTAGGGTGGGGAATGACAGTCAGGGCTGCAGGACTGCAGGGCACCAGGCAGCCTAGCAGGGCCCCTCCCCAAACCAGCCCCACAGGCAAACAGGCCTAAGAAAGGCACAAGCCAAGGAGACAGAAATGAAATTTGGGGTTTCCTAAAAAAACGGGGGAGTCACCAGTTGGGACAATAGTGTTCATGTACTGATTAAGTTATTTGTTATTCTGCTTCTGTCTTACATAGTTAAAGAAAACATCATCCACACATTGTGAAACAAAGGAAGGATTGAAAGTTTGTAAGATTCAAACTTTAAAATTTTAATTTCAATAATCTGTGCTGGTTATGGAAACCCCTAAGAGACTCTGGGATGAATTTCTAACAGACCCTGGGATTCACAATCCAGGGTCTGCTATGGCAAAAAGCACCTCCTGCACTGACCTCCAGAGAGATAATTTGCTCCAGTGCGATATATGAATGTAACTGAATGTAAGCCTTATTGATGCATGAATAATCCTCCTGTTTCTTAAATATAGTAAAATGTAGTTCAACGGCATGACCTTAATTGACACTATGAGATGTAGTTTGACAGTATAAATGCAATCTCAGTTAAAGGAAGATTTATTTTTGTTCTGTGTCAAACTCCTTGAACATATGTGTCACCATTAATTCAGTTCATTAGGCCCCAGGGAAAGGCAATTCCAAATTCTTCATTATAACAATGTGAAACTATAAACTTGATTACAACAGAAAGAGAGAGATTGGACTCTCTCATGTCCATTCTAAATGTTGAGACTTGGAGCTGGAACCATATCAAGCAGGTAGGACATTTGCCTTGCATGTAGTCAACCTGCGTTCAAGTCCTGGTATGCCTGAACACCACCAGGAGTGAGTTTTGAGTGCAAAAATGGGAGTCAGCCATGAGCATTTCCAGTGTGACCCAAAAAACCCAAAAAAACCAAACAAACAAAAAAATAAGTTATAAGGGACACAATTTTTTTCTGTCAATTGTTTGCCTGTGGCTGACCTGGACACACATTTACATGGCTAGAGCACCTGATAAATCAGGAATATACTAATTGTAAGGGACACATGAGGGGGTCAGAGTGATACTGCAGTGTGGAAGGTGATTGTCTTGCATGCAGCATCCCATATGCTCCCCAAAGTGCTGCTAGGAGTAGTTCCTGAGTGAAGAGCCAAGAGTAACCCATGAGCACTGCTGGGTATGGTCCCCAAATAAGCAAGCAAATCATAAAACAGAACAAAAGAAACATTAACACACATCAGTGTCACCCATAATTAGACTGAGAAGTGTTCCATCTTAACCACTACCATCCAGGTTAAGTGAATGTTTCCACTATTTTTCATAGACTAGAAGACACATGCATCACTTTGCACCAGAAAAGCAACTCCTTCCTTGAGGTTTTTTCACACGATACACCCACCCATGTATTTGCATGCTGTCCCTGGCGGTGAGGGTTTGTATTGAACAGTCTCACATAAGAGTCAGCTCTATCTGGCTTTCAGCTATCAGGTCTTCTCAGATCAACTCTCAAAATGAGGTTCCCTGCTCAGTTTCTGGGTCTGCTGATGTTCTGCATCCCAGGTAAGGGGAGCAGGGACAAGAGAAAGAGTGGGCTCAGGATGAAGGTTTGGGGGACACACTGGTTTCCTTGTGTGTTCTGTCTGTGTGTCAGCCTGTGTGAGAGAGAAACATCAGGAAAGTGGGGATGACCCAGGGAGTTTGTAGAGGCCTGTTTCCCCATCCCTAAGGTCTCTTCACTGTGCTGACATCCTTCTGGTATAGGAGTACAAATCATTCAAGTAATGACTTTCCCAATAAACAAAATTTTACCACATGTAACTTACAGAATTGAAGCAATAAAATTGACCTGATGTTTGAATGTAACCTGACACTTTCAAAAATCAATTTTCCAGAATCCAGAAGTGATGTTGTGATGACCCAGAGTCCACTCTCCCTGTCCATCATCAAGGGAGAGCCAACCTCCATCTCCTGCAGGTCTAGTGAGAGTATTATAAATACTAATGGGAAAACCTATCTGAAGTGGTACATACCATCAGAAGCCAGGCCAACCTCCAAGGCAACTGTTAAATATAGTTTCTAATTGACAGCCTGGGGTCCCAGACAGGTTCAGTGGCAGTGGGTCAGAGACAAAATTTACTCTTCAGATTAGCAGAGTGGAGCCTGAGGATGTTGACCTTTACTACTGCATGCAAGTTTTATGATATCCTCCCACAGTGATACAGCCCTGAACATAAACCTCCCTGCCTTGCCTGCCCCAGATGGCCACACGTGCTCTTTGTTTGTTGGTGAGCAGACAGCAGAGTCTCTGAGTCAGTGAGAGGAAGGCATTGGGGCCTCAGGGGAGGAGGCTGCAGCTCTGGGTCTGGACCAGGAGAGCCCCTGCTGTACTTCAGACACCCCACATCAGGGCCTGGTCAGAGGCACAGGCCTGGCCTGGCATAGCTGCAGGAATGCAGGGGACTGTGCTGTGAATGACCAGTTGGGGTGAACCGACAGCTGATGGGGAACCCCACTTCACCCTCCCAGTTTTGCCCACATTGTAAGGGATATAGTACTACCTAAGTATCAGATTTTGATACAACTTTTTCAAGATTTTAAGGCATAATGTAATGTACTGTGAAATGTACATTTAAAAAAATGCCTCATATGTGTCAAAGAGAGTACAACAGGTAAGGTGCCTGCCTTGTATGTGGTCAACACATTTACATACCTGGAACCACATATTTTTCCTTCCATAAAATATCCTTAAGTCTGGACTAAGTCCTGAGCACTGCCAGCTGTTGTCTCAAACAAACAAATTAAAACTAACAAACAAAAGTACTAACAAACCAAAAATGTAACTTCACTTCTCCTGATCTCAGACTGCCTTTCCCAGCCCCTCTCACCTTCTCCACCTGCACCTCCATGGCTTCTCCTCTGTGTCCCTGATGGAGACTCCAGTGTCAGCTCCAATTCCCTGTCCTGAACTCACAGGATCCAGTTCATCCTGCTCAAAAAGGGGCCCTGGTGTCTTCGGAGCTGGGCCCATTTTTTCTAATTCCTGCCCACAGTCACCCCTAGTTCTCACTCATTTCCTTGGATTCCTGTGCAAGAACCTCTTGGTTAGTGGGTTCCTGGGAAGCAGAATGTAGAGTAGGAGTTTCTCTGACACTTGCTCACTGGACAGACACAGTCTGACAAAGTCAAATCCTTGTAACAGGAGGGACAATGGGGCAGGCAGGGAACTTTTCTCACTGGTATCCCATGGGAAGCTGGCAATGGACTGAGGGGGGTTTTGTCCCCAGGCTGAACCCCCTCTGTTGCTCCTGAAAATTCACCTGGTGGACACTGTCCCCATGCTCAGCTCTAGAGAGACCCATGTCCTCTAGATCCTGCCCAATACCTGCTGAGTCCCAGAGTCCCAGAACCTTCATGTCACTCTGAGCTTGGAGCTGTCCAGCTCCCTGCTGGCTCACAGAGGCCCCTGTGTGGGGACCTGCCCTTCATGATGCTGGTCTGGGTGTTGGATGGGTCAGAGGGACAGGAACACGCTGGTTTATCACATTAAGACAAAGGCGTAAAATATAAACCCACCCATTTTAACAACTATTAATTTCATATCTAGTTATATAGAAATAAACAGCTTAGTCCACTTCTTACTTCCAGGGAGACATCCAATTATGTTTGATAAATGTCCAGGAACTAAGTCATTCATCCCCAACAGCAAAGGCAACTCTCCAACCCATTGGCACAGGCAGCAAAGACTAGAGCATGGGACAATGTTTACATTTGCTTCATGGTGTTTTTCCTTCATTTCTGTGATGCAGCGAAAACATTGCATATCCCAAGAAAGCCTGAGGATTCTTTTTTCTTTTCATGACACCAGATAGAGGGACTTTGTCCACATACTGGAAGAAACATTTATCAGGGCAGTTTACAACTCCCACCTTCTGGTTTTTTCATTTGGTTTCTTGTAGTTATCTTGTAATTACAGGGACCTCAGGAATGAGGAGATGATCGTGGTATAGGGCAGCGGGTGTTCAAAGAGTCACACATGCAACATGGCCATGATAGAGCCACCTACACAGGCAGTAGACTCTTAGTCATATCACAAAATTTATTAGGAAAAGCAGTGGTTAAATAAAGGCTGAGGGAGATTGCCTCCATGCACCAGATGGGTGACATGAGCATGGGGAAGACCCTGTGATTAACAGTTGACATCCTGGTTGTCTTGGTGTTGTTTATTGCTTCCTAAACACACATGGTTATCTGGTTGTATAATGTATAGCATAAGAAATTGCTACAGTTAAGACACGATTTCAAAAACTTATATTATGTTAAACTCAAATCTCAAATGTAAAATTACTGAGTTGCACTAGGTCCACTTATAGTCACTCCGCTATAATCATTTATAGAGTCAGTCACACATTGGAAAAGCGTGATCACAATCTCATGATCAAAATCACTCAGACCAGTGATATAGAAGACCATGTATGAGACCCTGGGGTTGAATCCAAACACACCAGAATGTATTATGGGTCATTATTGGTGTATTTGAGCCCCTAGGTATCTCATGGATTCATAGAGACAATCCTCACAGGGCTTGGTCTAGACTCATGGCTCTGAGGCCTCCTCAGTGGTGCATCCACTGTGTTTCTCAGAGCTGGTCTGGGTTTCCTGGAAGGAGGAATGAGGCTGTATTAGCCACTTTAGAGAGGATCCAGGAGCCCTCTGCTGTCTGCCATCCCACCCCCACGTGTGTCACTATCCTTATAGGCACCTCCTCATCTTTGGGACCCTCCTGCCTTTTCAAAAATAACATCTGTGGCATATGATCAGATTCACAGTGCCTAGTAATTCCCCATTTTGACTGACATCTCCTCGAAAGTCCTAGTCATGTACCATTCCTCCTCATCTCATTCACAGTTTATTAGTAATATGAACCACTTTGCTTTCCCCACACATGCTTGTGTGCAATTGTCCCCTTATCACAAATCTCAAAGTCGGGATAGCTCACTGGGCAAAACATGTTAGATTTGAGAGTATATAATCAGGCACACAAAAATGCACCAAAGGCAGCACTCAGAAAAGGCTAGAATAATATAGTTAAGACTCTTTAAGGGGTAGAGAGAAACTCAGGCAAAAAATAACAAGAAAGTGCCAGAATTTGTACTTTTGGGTGTCTGCTGATGGTCTCTGTGAGACACCCCAGCCTCTGCTCCTCATGGACCCACTGAATGTTGATGTGCTCACCAACTGTCCCTAATGTACCTGCCAACATAAACACTGGCTCCTCTGTTGGGACCCAGTTTTTAGGGAACGACAGTACATTGAATAAATGGCTTCCTTTGAGCTCAGTGAGGCTGACCAGACTGACCTAAAGCATGGACAGTTCTTGAATGTGTGTTTGTTTGTCTCATTGTGTGTCTCTTTGTCCCATTCTCTGTGACCAACTCCTGATAAATACAGGTTGCAGGTGCCAAACATGTTGGCTTCAGTGAGGCCAATTTCCATGTAGCCTGTTCCAAAGACTGGGAGAAAGTCTCTGATCCCCAGGATGACAGAAATCACCAGCACCTGAAACCTATTATGTTGCTGTATCACACATTGGCCACAAGAGGGAAGACTGACCCCAGAAGTGACATAGGGTCCCTGGTTCATCAAAATAACTGAAAGTCACAGGCTTGTGGTCAGCATGGACAGGGGCTCTGTGGTGTGCTGGGAAAGTATGAAGCCTTTAGAGTCTGAGTTGGAGCGAGATTTTCACCCCTTTCTGGTGTGGCGATAGAAGTCTTTGAGGGTGGAAAATGCACACCAAAGGATGGCTGTTGGAACATTGTATGACTGAAACCCAATTATTATATGACTGAAGCCCAATCACAGTGTATCTCACTGTGATTCAATAAATATAAGCAACTAAACAAATATATAAAATAATCCTTTAGAGAAGTCCTGTCATGACTTTGTACTATGAGATGTTTTGATCCTGTATTTAAAGTTCATAGTTGGCGATAGATCTGTCGAATCACTTCAGGTAAATGAGGGGTGTCACATGAGGGGATTAGATGGGAATATAGGGTCATCAGGGAACCCCCCTCTGTCCCATCAGACCCCACCCAAGAGAGGCCTACTGGAAAGAGGAGAGAGACTCCTGTTGACAGTAGGAGGGTCTCACTGGAAGTGACCCTGAGGAAACTTGACTCTCCAACTTCACTCTCCAAACTCCCTGGGTGTGAGAATCCCGTGTGTAGGGTGTGAGCCCCCAGCCTGTGTGTTATTATGGGGGAACCTGAGCTGAGGCTTTACACCCCGGCGTCCTCTGAGGAGGGTGTGCCTAAGGGGCACATTGTGGAAGTGTGTGTGAGGGGCTCGGGGAGAGAAGTGGGGGGTGCTTCGCTAGTCTCTTCATCCTCATCCCATGATGTTCTGATGCTGAGGAAAAGAGCCTCATATTCATCCTTGGCTTATTGGCTAAAAGTCCTGCATGGCCTTGAAGATGAAGCTATTGGTGGTTTTGCTTCTCTGATTAGAAAATGCATCCAAATGTGTGAAATTATTCCCAGGTAGGAATGATCCTGTTTGCTTGTCCACTAAGATATCATTAGGGTCACTGTGTGCCCCTCCTCCAGCCTCCCTGACTGCTTCCCAGGAGAGGGTCCCCGTCACCTTCAGGGCCACACAGAGTGTGAGGAGCTCCTCACCCTGAGATAAGCCCAAAGCAATGAGGAGAGAAAGTACAGGGCTTCTGATTTATGCCTCAATCCACCGAGGTGATCCCAGGCACCACAGTTTCCCTGAGTGTCTGTGGAGCATTCTAAGTACCCCCAGGATGACCTTGTAGACACAGGCATGGGGGGTGGGTACCCCAGTTTTCCTCAGCATCAAAAGCTCCAAAAGCTGCAAATCCTCATCTCTTACACTGAACTGATTGGCTCAAATGGGCAAGAATTGCCTAGAGAGACCAATACACTCTCCCAGCACTAAGCAGCAGCTTTTGCATCAAACAATGCAAACAAAAATTAAATAATCACTGTATCACTGTATCACTGTCATCCTGTTGCTCATCGATTTGCTCAAGAAAGCACCAGTAACGTCTCCATTGTGAGACTTGTTGTTACTTTTTTTTGGCATATCGAATACCCCACAGGTAGTTTGCCAGGCTCTGCCGTGCAGGCGAGATACTCTTTGGTAGCTTGCCGTGCTCTCTGAGAGGGGTGGAGGAATTGAACCTGGTTCGGCAGCGTGCAAGGCAAATGCCCTACCTGCTGTGCTATCACTCCAGTCCGATCAAATAATAATAATAATAATAAAAATCAGAATCTGATCCCTGGCTTTTGTTTGCTTACTTTCCATCCTGGTTCTCTACTGGAGTTCAAACAGTGATGGCAAGGCTTCTGTGAATAGCCTTGGGGTTGAGCAACATGACAGGGGGACAGCTCTGAAACCTCACTCTCTCTTCTCCTCTCTGTTTCTTCCCTCTCCTCCACACAAGCCCCACAGCATCTCCTTTTCTTCCATGTTGGAGCCTGAAAGGTGTGGAGTCTCTGATCTGCTGTTCTGAACTCACAGACCCAGGTCATCCTGCGTCACACAGGCTGCAGTGCTGCAGGGTGGGGACCCAGGTTCTCTTACCTCCTGCCCATTGCTAACCTGCCGGTTGTGACCTGTCACCATGAATCCCTGTGCAGGGTCCTTGTTGGTAAGTGTGTTGCACTGAGTAGTAACTAAGTAGGGATTGTTCGATGCTCCCTCAGGAGGGCAGATGAGGCCCACTGAAAGCAATGGCGGCAGGGAGCGGAGATCTCTCCTGCTCAGTCAGGTAAGAGGCAGCAAATGGCCCTGGTAGGTCCTGTCCTGGGCGCTGCAGAAGGTGAGATTCAGGGGTTTCTCCTGTCTGACAGAAGAACTTGGGGAGTCCTAGTCAGAGGCTGATCACTGGAGAGGAAACCGTCCCCTCTAGACTCCATGATCACTGCAGGGCTCCCCTAGGACCTGCCACTTCCTGGGAAACATTCCAGACCCTCCCCAGGATACTCAGTACTTAGGCATGTGTATGTCCTGCTGGGCTAGTGGTTCATGGGGGTCTGGTTTGATCTGTCAGGTGCTGAATTCAGTGGTGGGAAGTCCATAGGATACTGCAGGAGAGCATGGTTTGCAGTTCCAGGGACAGCCTCTAGCATGAAAGAACAGGGATGCTGACAGGGGGGATGTCCCTGTTAGAAACCCAGATGCTGACTCCCCCAGCATGGATCTCTGTCCCAGCCAGAGTGATACTTCTTGTGTGAGTTATATCTTCACCGTACACAGTCTGCCTCACCCCAGGTGGCACCCTGGATCCCATAGAGGTGTTTGTCTACTGTCTGTGAATCCCATATGCTGTGAGATGTCATTCACTGTTCCTCAATCTTCTCAAGAAACTATGTTTTTCATCTGGTGTCTGAGAGCTGCTGGGTCTTTTGGGCAACACGAGGTTTTTGAGCAAGGGATGCACCTGTGATGAGACAGAGGATAATCCATGAGGAGTCGGTCAGGTTGGACTCTCTCAGCCACTGCATCTGAACACATTCTCAACTGGCCTGCTCAGAAGAAGGGGAAGAAAGTTCAAGGAAGTCAAGGAATTTTCAGTTCTGTGTCAAGAAATAGCTCGCTCCCCACCCAGACCAGATCCGCAGCGGCCACACACATGAAACGGCTCCTCTGCTCCTTAAAGACTATGATCCTGGAGGGTTACTAATCACTTTTGGCACCCAACGTCTTCTTACAGAAATACATCTAGACTGTGAACTGAGATACAACCTCAGACGGCCCTGGGAGGGGAGAGGTTTTTCTCTCTCGGCCTTTCCTTTTGGCTACTTCTGGTAGAAATCTCCCTGGACTCAATTACTAAAATATCAGAAATCCAAAACCGTGCAGCTGCGCAAGCTCATATATTCTTTATTCTCAGCAAAGGAGAATAAATTATCAAATGGTGCCTTTTCAGCAGGTTTGATTGTTGGGGAAAAATTCTAAATAATAATAGTGAGTTTGGCTGAAATATTGAATGTATTCAAAGTATAGTAAGAATAAAGGGAAGATCATTAGCCACTCAGGTGGGAGGAGTGGCTGTGGGAGGGGAGTATATCGGGGTTCTTGGTGGTGAAACATCTGCACTGGTGAAGGGATGGGGGTTTGATCATTATATGACTGAGACTTAAGCCTGAATGCTTTGTAACTTTTTTCACAGTGATTAAATAAAATAAAAATTATTTTAAAAAAAGAAATAGGGAATAAGTTTTTCAAGATAATAAAGGAATTTTTTTGTTATTATGTTGATGTGGAGCATGAGTCTGGCACCTTAAACCACTTGGCCAGGTAGGATATTTGCCTTGCATGGGAACAAGCTGGGTTCAATTCCTCGTCCCCTCTCAGAGAGCCCAGCAAGCTACTGAGAGTATCCTGCCCACATGGCAGAGCCTGGCAAGCTACCCATGGCATATTCGATATGCCAAAAAACAGTAAGAGTATCCAAGTATCACAATGGAGACATTACTGGTGCCCGCTTGAGCAAATTGATGACTGACAGAATGTCAGTGACGGTGATACAGTGATGTTCATGTGGAAGTAATGGATAGTTTCTCAGGTGAAGGATGAAGATGAGCAGAAAAATGGTTTGGATTATCAGATATTCTTTATCTTAGCACTAATTTAGGACTCAAGGCCCCAAATGTTTGTACAATCCTTTTCACTCATTGAATTCTTGTCTGCTAATAATAACAATTTCTCACACAAAATAATAAAGTCCTTGGCATGGGAGACTGATCCACCAGGAGGCATGTGCTGGGGTCCACATGTGAGCCCAGGACCCACATGGCCCAGAGCACCTGCAGATAAAAGCCTGACAGTTCCTGCTACTGCAGCACCACAATGGCCTTGCGTCCACAGGCCCCAGCACTGAACTGCCCATCCCGATGGCTGCCTAATATTCAAAGTGACCATCAGGTTCTCTGAGCACAGAGAGTCCCACAGCACACACTGTCACTGTTGCTTTGTGTGTGTGTGTGTGTGTGTGTGTGTGTGTGTGTGTGTGCACGGTCTCCTTCCCCGAATAGAGACCACACACACAAAAAAATAAAATTAAAAACATAAAATTTTAAGCTTTTCCAAAATACAGTAAAATATATTGGTATTCCGGATCAAAAAGAAAATCTCTTTGTCTCAAGTATATCCACAGCTGTGAAATAAAGGACTCTGTACCATTCCTTGACAGGGTCAGTCTGTGTGACAGTATGTGGTCTGACAGAGCCTGTCCCTGGGGCAGAGAGAGCAAAAAACCCTGACTCTCAGGTTACCAGGGACCCGCCCCTTCAGTGCTCACACTGGTCCCCCCCACTCCCCTGCAGCTGGGCTGGTCCCCACACACACCCTTGCCCCCCCTGCCCAGTCTGCCCAGCCCCCTCTCATTTGCAAGTGCTCAGAGCTCATGCCTGGACACTCAATAATAGTCTGTGTCACCCTGCAGGGTCAGACTCTGTCACACCCAGAGTGGACATGAGGGCCCCTGTGCAGCTCCTCAACTTCCTGCTGCTCTGGCTCCCGGGTAAGGAGGGAAATGCGAGTTTACATGAATATAGACTGCCTGGCCCTTCAGGGAAATTATCTCACTTATGATTAATGATAATGATGTCCACTTATACTTATTTTTTCTTTTTTAATTTTTTAATTTTTTTATTAGTGAATCACCTGAGGGTACAGCTACAGATTTACATATTTTCTTGCTTCTGTTTCAGTCATATAATGCTTGAGAATTCATTCTCCACCACCAATAATCCCAGTCTTTCTCCCACCCTCCCAACCCCATCCCTCCCTCTCCACCAGCCTTGGTGGCAGGTCATTGATTTTTAATGAAATTATCGATGCAAAATAACTGATTTTCATTTTTTCCAGATGGATTGTGGGTGCTATCTCAGTATATTTCTGTTTTTTATTTTTATTTATTTATTTGAATTTATTCTTTTATTGAATCACCATGTGGAAAGTTACAAAGCTTTCAGGTTTAAGTCTCAGTTATACAATGCTTGAACACCCATCCCTTCACCAGTGCACATATTCCACTACCAAGAAGCACAGTATACCTTCCCCCTTCCCCCCACTTCCCCAGCCCCCCACCCCGCATGTGTAACTGGTAAATTTCACTTTACTTTCACTTTACTTTGATTACATTCAATATTTCAACAAAAAACTCACTATTATTGATTTGGAGTTTCTCCCCAAAAAGTTGACCTGCTGAAAAGAAAGCATTTGATAATTTGTTTTCCATTGCTGAGAATGAAGAGTTATGGGGTCGAGAGGCCACACTAGCAGCCACACGGTTTTGGATTTCTGAATTTTAGTATTTTAGTAACTAAGTCCAGAGAAATATCTGCCAGAAATTGCAACATTGTAAGCTTGTACCACTTTTTATCTCAGGTGCCAGGTGTGATATCCAGATGAGCCAGCATCCATCCGTATCAGCATCTCTGGGAGAAAAGTCACCATCCCATGTAAGGCCAGTCAGAGCATTAACAGTGCTTTAGCCTGGTATCAGCAGAAACAAGGGAAAGCTCCCAGGCCCCTGATCTATTTGACAACCAGTTTAGGAGCAGACGTCCCTCCTCGGTTCAGTGGCAGAGGATCTGGGACAGATTACACTCTCACCATATAGTAGCCTGGACCCTGAGGATGCTGCCACTTATTATTACTGTCAACAAGGTTGGAGTACCCCTCCCACAGTGATACATGCCAGAACATAAACCCCCAGAGATCAGCTATGTGAGGCTGAGCTGCCCTAGCTGCTCCTCCTGGTGCCTCCACTGCTGAGGGTGTGTCATATGCAGCCAGGCTGTGATGTGAGAGAAAGCTCTGGTGCAATTAAAAGGAAGATTTTTGTCTCCATTATTCCCCCCTCATGCCAGCAACACTGGCGTGACAATCTGCTGATTTTATTTATTGAAATTAAAAGATTGTAGCGATAGAATTTTAGGCAGAATTTTCCCTGGACTTTATATAGAAACCCAAAACCGCGCGGCCTCGGCAGCCTAATGTCATCTAATCATCAGCAATATGAAATGGTTCCTTTGTAATGGGTTGGACTTTGGGGGGACCATAATAGGGTTAAAGTTTGTAGCGACGTGTAATTTCTGGCTGTTTTTTCCCTGGACTTTATACAGAAATTCAAAGCCGCGAGGCCGCTGCCATGGCCGCGCAACCTATTGTCATTTAATCATCACCAATATGAAATCGTTCCCTTTTAACGGGTCGGACTTTGGTGGGAAATCCTAACAAGAATAGTAAGTCTTCTCTTGAAATATTGAAGGCCACCAAAGTGGTAGCCATCTCTATAGACTGAACTAAGCCATATCCCCACGCTGGCTGAGAAGAAATATCCTTCTTTCTCGGGAAGAAACGCGGCGTGGCGTTAACCATAGTATGATGTCCATTAAGCTGACACGGACCTGGTGGTGTGGGAATGGGATACAAGGGAATAAATTAATATGTACTTGGAACAGCGGGACGCTGGTGGAATCTTGAGCCGGGGCCGATACCAGCGTATTACTTTTGGTTCCAGAAACTGCTTGCAGACATTCTACCAGACTATCAACTAAGCCAGAGCCCCACGCTGGCTGATGACGAGAAATAACCATCTCTTTTGGTTTGTTTTCCCTTTGTCAGGCAGCGTGGTGATTACTAAACAGGCGTGATCTCGGTGGCGCGGGACGAGGGGGGAAAAAAATAGAAAAGTTATGTAACAAACAGCGGGACTTAATATCTCTACATTCTCAGCAATGGAGAGCCATCAAATGCTTCCTTGACAGTGGGACTGTCTTCTATTTTTTGGGGGGAAACCCTAGCAACAATAGTGAGTTATGTGTTGAAACATGGACTGTAACCAAGATAAAGCGTAAACGAAGTGAAACTTATCACTTACAAGGGCGGGGACTGGGGGGGCGGGAGGCATAATGGGGTGGTTGGTGATGGAATATGGGCACGGGTGAAGGGAAGGGTGTTTGAGTACTGTATAACTGACATAATCCTGAGAACTTTGTAACCCTCCACATGGTGATTCAATAAAATTTAAATTTAAAAAAAATAAAAAATAAAAAAAAAATAAAAATATATAAAAACATCCCAAGCCCAAGGAAAGAACTGCATAAATATGAAAATCTTAAAGAACACCCAAATTTCTAAGTGTAAAAAGATTTATACCAAGACATAATTATCAAAAAATCAAAGATATTAAAGAACATTATAAAAGGCAAAAAAAAATATTGGCGACAGATCAAACACAGTTATGCAGGAACAATCACTTTAGATGGTCCAGAAACCATTGTTTTAATAGATATTTTAAAATAATAATGAACATTTTCTCACATCCAATTGCGATGGTTTCTTACTGGATCATTCTCACAAAGCCAATAGGAAAATGCTGGTGTGAGCTGAGGGAGAAACTGCATCTTGCCAGGGGTCAGCACCTGAAGGGCTTTGGGAGGGTCAGAGATGTGCTCCCTTGACTGGGGACATTTAAGGCTAAACTGAGACTGGGAAAAAAAAAGCCAACTTTAATGCACAAACAATGTTGTTTTATACCCAATGTGAAATGTAGTTTATACTACATTACATATAATGAAGATTTGGAGGAAATACAGGTAAGCAAGAGATCATATAAAAGAATAAAATTTCAACAGTGTGTACGAAGCTTGATTCTAACAATATGAAATGTATGTGAGCCTGATACCAACAGAGAACAAAGAATTGTTGACTCCCATGTCTGTCTTAAAATTTGAGATTTTGAATATCTGAGCAGGGAATTATCTCATACTGGTCATGCGGGAGATAGAGATGCAACATGATCAGAAGTTTCCTAAGGATGATGTGGACACATTTTCACTGGAATAAAGTATCTGATGCACCAGAAATCTATTACTAGTAAAATATAAAGGGATAAAATTCCAGTTGAGAGAGAGAGAGACAGAGAAACAGAGACAAAGAGAGAGAGATAAGTGCCTACCAGAAAGGCAGGCAGGGGGTGGGGGTTGGGTGGTGAGGGGAGGTAACCTGGGGACACGGGTGCTGGGAAATGTACACTGGTGGAGGGATGGGTGTTGGAATTTTGTATGATTGAAATTTAAACATGAACAGTTTTGTACGGGTCTATCTCACAGTGATTCAATAAAAAAGTAAAAATAAATAAATTAAATAAAGCCCAGTTATTCCTCATGAAGACTGAAAAAATTTCCCTCTTTGAGCCTCTACCTTACAAGCAACCCCCAAAGCTATTGGTTGTTTTATATATGCTAATGCAAGTCAAAGTCACTTTGCTCAAATGAGAGGTGCCCCCTCCTTTTAGTCTGTTTTGACACCTATGCACCCACCCATATATTTGCATGTTGTCCCAGGGGAGGATCTATATTTGAATCTGGTTAACTCTGACTTGCCTTCACTCACCAGGACTCCTGGGTTAACTTCTCAAAATGAGTTTCTCTGCTCAGGTCCAGGGGCTGCCGACACTCTAGATCCTGGGTAAGGACACAGAGGACACGAGAGATGGAAATAGTCCAGGAGGGGAGTGTAGGGGATCCTTGTAGGTCTGTCTGTGTGTTGATGGGTAAGTGATGTGAGAGTCAAAAACATTCTGGAAAAAACAAGGGTCTGTGATCTGGAGAGACATGACAAGAAAGTAGAGATGGCACAGTGGATCAGAGGCTACTTTCTCATTTCTAAACTCTCTTCATTACGATGATAAAGGTTTGATGTATAAATATAAAGCATTTGAGAAATGGCAGTTAGGAAGGGAGTATTATGGAAAAAAATCAAGAAACAATGAAGTTGATCATTTGTGACTAGAATCTTGAACTATTTTCAATTCCTTTTTTTTTTACTAGGATCCAGAGGTGATGTTGTGCTGACCCAGTCTCCACAGTCGCTGTCCATCCGTCCCTGGAGAACCGTCCTCCATCTCCTGCAGTCTAGCCAGAGCCTCGTAAATAGTCAGGGAATCGCCAACCAGAGTTAGTACTATGAGAAACCAGGAAAACCTCCAAAGTGCCTGATCCAAGAGTTCCTGATACTCAGATGCCCAGACAGGTTCAGTGGCAGTGGGTCAGGGACAGATTTCACTCTTCAGATTAGCAGGGCAGAGCCTAAGGACACTGGAGTTTTTGACTGCATGCAAGTGATGCAGCCCAGAACACCAGCCTCCCTGTATGGCCGGGGCCAGATGCCCACACGTGTTCTTTGCTGGTGAGCAGACAGCAGAGTCTCTGAGTCAGTGAGAGGAAGGCATTGGGGGTCTCAGGGCAGGAGGCTGCAGCTGTGGATCTGGACCATGAGAGCCCCTGCTGTACTGCAGACACCCCACATTAGGACCTGGTCAGAGGCACAGGCCTGGTGTGGAAGAGCATCAGGTATGCAGAGGGCTGTGTGCAGCGAATGACCTCTTGTAGTGAACCGACAGCTTATGGGTAGGGATCCTCCCTGCCTTGCCCACATTTGTAAGGAAAAAGTGACTCCCTAAGTATCAGGTGAGTGACACAGTTTTTCCAAGAATCTCCTAAACCATAACAGAACTACTCTGCTATGTACATTTGTGTAGTGAACTTCTTCATGTGCATTTGAAGAGAGCAAAATTTTGCCTGACATGTGGTTGACCTGTCTGGATTCATGCACCCCACTTCATTCCCCTCCAGGAGTGAGACCTAAGCCATGAATAAGCCGGAGCAGTGTAAGATGTGGGTCCCCATCCTGTCCCCAATCTCAGATCTAAAGAAGACCCATGTCTTCTAGGTCATGCCCATTATGTGCTGAGTCACAGAGTTCCAGAAACTCCCATGTCACTCTGAGCCCAGAGCTGTGTCCAGCTCTCCACTGGTTAACAGAGGCCTTTGTGTTGGGACTTGCACTTCATGAGGCTGGGCTGAGTGCCAGAAAGGACAGAGGCTGGACACATTGCTGGTTTTATACCTTCAGAAAATATTTAAAATATAAAATCATTCATTATAGCAATTAGTAATTTTAAGAGCCCGGCAAGCTACTGAGAGTATCCTGCCTGCATGGCAGAGCCTAGCAAGCTACCCGTGGCATATTCTATATGCCAAAAACAGTAACAACAATTCTCATTATGGAGACATTATGGTGCCTGATCGAGCAAATTGATGAACAACGGGACAACAGTGCTACAGTGCTATGTATAATCATATAGAAATCAATAGACTAATCTCCGCTGACTTCCAAAGATACATCCAATGAATGGTTCATAAATGTGTAGGAACAAGTTCTTCATCCTCAAAAGGAAAGGTCCCTCTTCATGCACCTACTGAATGTGGATGTGCTCACTGGGGCTCCCAGGCCACCCTAAAGCCTGACAGTCCTTGTATGTGTGTTTGTTGGACTCCTTGGGTGTCTGTCTCTCATTCTCTGAGATCAATCCCCTAGTGACAGAGGTTCAGGTGTCAATTCTATTGGCTTTAGCGTGATATATTTCTGGTTTGGTGACATAAGTTACATTCTGTTCCAAAGACTTGTGGAAAGTCTCTGGATCCCCCAGGATCAGCACCCAAAACCTGTGAGTTGTTGTATCACAAAATGGACACTAGATGGCAGACAGACCCCATATATGACCAAAAATACACTGGCACTTTGAAAAACAGGCAGCAAAAGCCTTTCTTCATCAGGGACAGTGGGTTCCATGGGTGTGGTGGAAAAGAATGAAATCTGTTAGAGTGTGAGTTGTAGCAAGATCAGCTGTGTGAGACTGAGATGCCCCAGCTGCTCCCCTGGTGCCTCCACTGCTCAGAGTATCAGATGCAGCCACACTGTGATGTGATAGAGGATTCTTGTACAAGTTGAAGGGACATATTTTGTCTCTATCCATCTCCCCTTATTCCAGCAGCACAGACACAGTGGATCAGCTGACTTAGTTTATGGAGATTGTTTTTTGAATAAGGTGGTGACAGTGTCATTTAAAATTCAGAGATGAGGAGAAAGACCACTATATAAAGCTTATAAAAATAACTAATGTGTTCCCATAACAGATTGTGAAGGCAAGTATACACCACAATGATTTCACACTGACTACATCTCACAAGTACTTCCTCGCCATGCCAAGGCATCTTCTGATGTGGGCCAGAGGGAGAAACTGCATCTTGATACCTACAGAGTTGGGAGAAAATGCTTCAATCTGTTACCTTGATTACAAGGATAAGGACCTAAACTGCCATTGAAAAAAAGAAATACTTTAGTCACAGGGAAATGCTATTTTGTATTCAATACCACTTGAAATCAAGTTTAGACTGCACGTGGAAAAAGAATCTTTGGGTAAAATTAAAGACAAGTGAGGAAACACGGAAGAGAGGAATATTTCAACAACCCATGCTAAATCTAAAAGTTGCTATCTCGGGCTCAAAAACAGAATATACTCAATCACAAATGCACTGTTGCCTGCCTGCCTGCTCAGGTCTTGCACATTCTACAGTGAATATGAAAATGAAAGTCACTACATCAGGAGATTTCTGACATTAATTATATTTCTCCAGAATAGAAAGACAAAATCCAGCATTTGTATACCAATATTGTGCTGCTCCTGACAGGAGACGCATCACCTACAGGCTGAACTCCAGGGGAAACCTTTTTCCTCTTGGGTTCCAAGTCCACTGTGGGTCTCCTTTCTTATGTCAAATCATGAGTATCACTCACCTGCCAGGATGCTTACACATCTTGACTTGGGTGAGTTCTGTTGGTCTAGAGTGCCATGAGGTCTGATTTGTACTGTTGGAAGATGAATTTTGTTGCTAAAAACTATCTGACTGTGAACTAGTAGCTGGGTTTGCAATTGCGGGACATGCAATAGAATAAACAGTGGTGAGTTGGGGTGCTGGCATGATGCATTTACGGACATGGATACTAACTCACCTCACACAGCCTTGTTCTTGCACCAGCCTAGCCTCATAAGCCTCCTTACGGAAATACACTCTTCACTACATATTAACTCCAACATCCCATGCTGGTGCCTAAGTCCTCATAAAAGTTTCCTTCCACTACTTGAATTTCAACACCTGTGAGGATGCTGACATTCACTGTCTTGTGGTGCTGTCCCCATTCTTGTTCAGACACTAAGCCCTTCATCAGGCCTCTGAGAGCTGCTATGTCTTAGGAATAATGAGATATTTGTGACTGAGAGATACACAAGTGATGGGCAGAAGACATTCAATAAGGAATGAGTCTAGGTGCAGTGTTTCATTCATCCCACCTGGACACATTTTAATCTTATCAGTTGAGGGGAAGACAACAGAAAGAAATAAGAACTTTCAGGGATACCAGTTTTTTCCCACTCTACAACTACACAGAGGCATTAAAGGCAGCATGACTTAGCAGATATGAAGGTAGAATTCCTTACCTCAGGGCCAGGGTGGTGGGATAATGTCTAGAAAAACAAGGAGGATAGAGGGCTTGAAGAAGACAGTTTGGCTTGTCAGATATTCTCTAAATTGGCACTAATTTATCAACCATGGTCCCACACTGTTTATGACTCTTTCCCCTAAGCATTTCTCTCCTTGGTTTTAATGAAAATTTGTTGTTCATAGAATTTAAGGAGTTGGATTCAGTGATAGCTCAGCATAGCATAGCATGAACCCTGGCAGTACCCTGACACCACCTGGTCCCAGACAACCTCCTGGTGTTGACCAGCTTCTTTGCAGCCCTGCACCCAGAGAGCTTTGCAATCTTGCACCCTAGAAATGAATTGGTCAGACCAAGTATGTGAGTCTTATTCATAGAACCCACCCCTAGATCCTTTGAGCACCACCTGTGATCCTCCCAAATAATATAACTTAAAAAATAAAATTTTATATATTTAAATATAATATTGGGATATAAGAACAATAAGAACATCTCCTATACCTTAACTATATGTAATTTTTGGCTCTTATGATTTCTGGCTACCACAGTAACCTCCTGAGGAATTTTCTCTGGGAGAGGTGGATTGAGCTATGAATGAGTTACTATGAGCATGAAATCTCTGGGGCAGCCATATGTGCGTCTGTGGGTGCACTGAGGAGGGAGAAGAGTGTGTTCTGTTAGATGTGAGGCAGAGAGCTTCCATGGGCTCAGTGAGAAGATGCACATTGCTGGAAACCCCAAGAAATGATCCCTTGCTGGTATATACATTGTGTCCAGTAGACAGCAGGGTCTCTCGGCATCCAGGGCCCCGCTGCCCAGAGAATGTGTGGCAGAAAGGTGAAACATTCCAGTTGTTGAATATGAGTGAAAAAACTGGCAAATATTTTTTATTTTATCGAGGTTATCAAGCCCCTATCACTAAAAGATGGGCTACATTTTCTATGTCAAGTTATTTGTACAGAAGCATTATGAATTCAGTCCCCTAAGTCCAGGAAAAGGAAATTTATAAGACTTGGTTCTAACCATATGAAACTCTTGTTAACTTGAAAACATCAGATAGCAGAGAATTGTTGACTCCCATGACTGTCTAAAAATCTGATATTTTGAATATCTGACCTGGGAACTGTCTCATAATAGGCATGTGGGAGATAGAGATTCAATGTGGTCACATATATTCCTGAGCTTGATTTGAACACATTTTTACATAGCTAAAAGTGTCTGATGAACCAGAAATCTATTATTTGTAAGAGACATGAGACAAAACTCCATTTTATTTCACAAGATGATTTAAAGAAAGTTCTATTCAAGCCTCTACTTTTCAAGAAAATGCCAAGTTTAAATTTTATTCATAGAAAAGAAAAGAGTCACTTTGTTCACAAGAAAGAGACCTCCTCAACTTCCCATATTTTTACACCGAAGCACCTACCCATGTGTTTGCAGGTTGTCTGGAGAAGGATCTATGTTTGAATCTGACATAAAGGTCAGCTCTGCTCTTGCTTTCACTCACCAGGACTCCTCAGATCAACTTCTCAAAATGAGGTTCCAGCTCAGGTCCTGGGACTGCTGATATTCTGGATCCTGGGTAAGGATGAGGACATGAGAAATGGAAACAGTTCAGAAGGTTGGAGTGTGGTTGGAGTGTGGGTAATCTTTTGTGTCTCTCTGTGTGTTGGATGACACATTTATGATCTGATGGAACAAGTGACAGAGCTGAAAGAGTGAGACACATTCTGGAAGGAATAAGGGTCTGTGTTCTGGAGAAATGAGACAAGAAAGTAGAGATGACACAAATAGAGACGACTTTCTCTTCATTAAATTTTCTTTATCCATTGATGTTCAAATATAAACCATTTTAGTAATGACAGTAAGAGAAGGGAGTATTTTGTTTTTTGGTTTTTTTTAATTTTTTTAAATTTTATTTTATTAAATCACCGTGTGGAAGATGAGTGAAATATGAGTGAAAAAACTGGCAAATATTTTTTATTTTATCGAGGTTATGAAGCACCTTTCAATGCTTTCAGGCTTAGGTCTCAGTTATACAATGCTGAAACAACCATCCCTTCACCAGTGCCCATATACCACCACCAAAAAAAAAAAAAAAACCCCACACAGTAAACCTCCCATCCCGCCCCCCCACCCCCTACCTTGTAACTGATAAGTTTCACTTTACATTCTGTTTACTTTGGTTACATTCAATATTTCAACTCAAACTTCACTATTGTTGTTAGGAGTACCCCACTAGATTCAGACCTACTGTGAAGACAAATAAGGTCGCGCGGCCGCTAATGCGGCCGCGCGGTTTTGAATTTCTGTACTTTAACAAGAAGTCCAGGGAGATTTCTTCCAGATATTAGATAATTACAGGCTTGAAAACCCAATCTGTGGTCGTCTTAATATGGCGGCCACCGCACCCTTCATCCCCGGAGAAAAAGAGGCGAGAGAGAGAGAAATACCTTTCCCCTCCCGGGCGGGCACGGAGCCGAGGCTTAGTTCTCAGGCTGGAGACATTCTACGAGGAGTTGCCCGTGCCGAAAGAGGTTTTGCTGGGTCTGGATTCACGCTTGTGCAGCTGCGGAGAGGCCGCACATGCGTGCGGCCCCTGGGATCACATCTCGGCGGTGGGAGGGGCCGGTGCCTCCCACCTTCCCAAGAGCACCCTTGTGTCCTTTTGCTGCAGTTTTTGTCGTAAATCCCATCTGTGGTTGTCTTAATATGGCGGACACTGGGCCCTTCATCCCCGGAGAGAAAGAGGCAAGAGAAATACCTTTCCCCTCCCAGGCGGGCATAGGGCCAAGGCTTAGTTCTCAGGCTGGAGACATTCTGCGAGGAGTTGCCCGTGCCGAAAGAGGTTTTGCTGGGTCTGGATTCACGCTTGTGCAGCTGCGGAGAGGCCGCACATGCGTGCAGCCACCGGGATCACATCTCGGCGGTCGAGAAGGGAGTATTTTGACTAAAATCAGTAACAGAATGAAAACAATGAATTTGATATATATCACTAGAAGGTTGCACTGTTTTCAATACATTATATTCAGGATCCAGAGGCGATGTTGTGGTGACAAGTCTCCACTGTCATGTCCAGCATCACTGGAGTATCGGTCACCATCTTCTGCAGGTTCAGTAAAAGCCTCCCTCATATTAATGGAAATACCTATCTCCACTGGTCCTTCAGAATCCAGGAAAACCTCCAAGAGCCTAATCTACAGAGATTCTAATTGAGAACTGGGGTTCCAGATAGGTTCAGTGGCAGTGGATCAAAAACGGATTTTAGTGTTTATATGAGAAGGGTGGAGACTGAGGACTTTGGAGTTTTCTATTGCATGCAAGGTAAGAGAATCCTTGCACAGTGATTCAGCCCCCCACACAATCTTCCTGTATGACCTGGGGCCCATAGAGAGAAAAAGTAAGTCATAAGATGCCCCCAGTTGCCACCCCTGAGTCCTGCAAATCCAAAATAAAACCTCCAGACACAGAGTCCTTCCTTCCCCAGGGTCCAAACCAAAGGCACAGGCTCCAGTCACACAGCTGAGGGGGGGCGATTTTTTTCATTTTCTTCACTATTTGGGTTCTGGGAATGACAGTCAGCGCTGCAGGACTGCAGGGCACCAGGCAGCCTAGCAGGGCCCCTCCCCAAACCAGCCCCACAGGCAAACAGGCCTAGCAAAGGCACAAGCCAAGGAGACAGAAATGAAATTTGGGGGTTTCCTAACAAGGTAGGGGAAGCCGTCTGTTGGAATAATAGTGTTCATGTACGGATTAAATTATTTGTTATAGTCTGCTATTGTCTTATATAGTTAAAGAAAACACCATCCACACACTGTTGAATCAAAGAAGGGTTGAAAGTTTGTAAGATTTAGACCCTAAACTTTTAAGTTCAATAATCTGCGCCAGTTACGAAACCCCCTGAGAGACTCTAGGTGTAATCCCTAACAGGCCCTGGGAATCACGACCTAGGGTCTGGTAAGGCAAAAATCACCTCCTGCACTGACCTCTAGAGAGACAATTTGCTCCAGTGTGTTATATGGCTGTAACTGAGTTTAAGCCTTATTGATGCATGCATAATCCTTCTCTTCCATTAAATATAGTAAGATGTAGTTCAACTGCATGATCTTAATTGACAGGTTGGAATATATTTTTTTAATTTTTTCTTTTATTGAATCACTATGTGGAAAGTTACAAAGCTTTCAGGTTTAAATCCCAGTTATACAGTGCTCGAACACCCATCCCTTCAGCAGTGCACATATTCCACCACCAAGAATCACAGTATACCTCCCCCCCACCCCCCCACCTCCCCAGCCCCCCACCCTGCCTGTGTAACTGATAAATTTCACTTTTCTTTCACTTTACTTTGATTACATTCAATATTTCAACAACAACAAAACCTCACTATTATTATTTGGAGTTTCTTCCCCCTAAAGTTGGACCTGCTGAAAAGGAAGCATTTGATAATTTATTTTGTTGGAATGTATTTTGAGAGTATAAATGCAACCTCAGTAAAAAGGGGATATTTTTTGCTCTGTGTCAAACTCCTGGAACATGTGTGTCAAAATGAATCAATTCTCTAGGCTCCAGTGAAAGGCAATTCCAAATTCTTGGTTATAACAATGTGAAACTATTAACCTTACTACAACAGAAACAGAGAAATTTGACTCTCCCATGTCCATTCTAAATGTTGAGAATTGGGACCAGAGTCATATCACAGCGGGTAGGACATTTGTCTCGCACATTGCCGACCTGGGTTCAAGTCCTGGCATCCCATATGGTCCCTCGAACACCACTAGGAATGTGATTCTTGAGTGCAGAGCCAGGAGTCAGCCGTGATTATTACCATGTGTGATCCCCCCAAAAAAGCAAAAAAAAGAAGAAGAAGTAGAAACTGCACATCAGAATCAGGAGATTCTCACATGGGAGATAATGGACACAGATTTTTCTGTCAATCGCTTGTCTGATGTAGAGCTAGACACATATTTACATGTATGCATCCCCTGATAACTCAGAAACATACCAATTGTGAGAGATACAGTGAGGGGGGCTAGTGACAGTGCAGTGTTTAAGGTGATTGCCTTGTATGAAGCATCTCAATGTTTCCCCAAGTACTGCTAGGAGTAGTTCCTGAGTGAAGAGCCAAGAGTAACCCCTGAGCACTGCTGAGTGTGGTCCAAAAGCAAGCAAACAAACCATAAATCAGAACAAAAGAAACATTGACACACATCTGTGTCACCCACAGTTAAACTGAGAAGTGTTCCATCTTAACCAGTGCTATCTAGGCTAAGTGAATGTTTCCACTATTTTTCATAGACTAGAAGACACATTTGCCACTTTGCTCAAGAGAAGCGACTCCTTCCTTAAGGTCTTTTCACACCAATGCACCCACCCATGTATTTGCATGTTGTCCCCGGGGAGGGTCTATATTGGACAATCTCACATAAAAGTCAGCTCTATCTGGCTTTCAGCTATCAGGTCTTCTCAGATCAACTCTCAAAATGAGGTTCCCTGCTCAGTTTCTGGGTCTGCTGATGTTCTGCATTCCAGGTAAGTGGAGCAGGGAGAAGAGAAAGAATGGGCCTCAGGGGGTGTTTGGGGTCCCACTGGTCTCCTTGTGTGTTCTGTGTGTCAGACTGTGTGAGAGAGAAACATCAGAAAAGTGAGGATGGCCCAGGGAAGGTGTAGAGGTCTGTTTCCCCATCCTTAAGGTCTCTCACTGTGGTGACATCTTTCTGGTATAGGAGTATAAATCATTCAAGTAATGACTCTCTCAGAAAACAATACTTAACTTAAAATAAATTACAGAATGGAAGTAATATGATTGAGCTGATATTTGAATGTAACATGACAATTTTCCAGGATCTAGAAGTGATGTTGTGCTGACCCAGAGTCCACTCTCCCTGTTCATCGTCAAGGGAGAGCCAACCTCCATCTCCTGCAGATCTAGTGAGAGCCTCCTATATAGTGATGGAAAAACCTATCTTCGCTGGTTCCATCAGAAGCCAGGCCAACCTCCAAGGCAACTGTTCTATCAAGTTTCCAACCGACTGCCTGGGGTCCCAGACAGGTTCAGTGGCAGTGGGTCTGGGACAGAATTCACTCTTCAGATTAGCAGGGTGGAGCCTGAGGATGTTGGCATTTACTACTGCTACCAAGATTCATGGCTCCCTCGCACAGTGATACAGCCCCGAACATAAACTTCCCTGCCTGGCCTGCCCCAGATGGCCACACATGTTCTTTGCTGGTGACCAGACAGCAGAGTCTCTGAGTCAGTGAGGGGAAGGCATTGGAGGTCTCAGGGGAGGAGGCTGCAGCTGTGGGTCTGGCCCAGGAGAGCCCCTGCTGTACTGCAGTCACCCCCCATTAGGGCCTGGTCAGAGGCACAGGCCTGTCCTGGCAGAGTAACAGGTTTGCAAGGGGCTGTGTGCTGTGAATGACCAGTTGTAGTGAACTGACAGGGATGGGAAACCCCACCTCCTTCTCTCTGCCTTGCCTATTCTTGTCAGTAAAATTTAACTAAATGACTGACAAAATGATGATACAGTTATTGTCAAGAAGTGATCAAAGTATATGGAATTTTTTGTTGAGATTCTGTTTTTTTCAGAGGAAATTACTTTGTAATGTTGTAGATTAGTATTTTCCCAATTTTTAACTTTTAATCTTTCATAGTAATATAAAATAATATGTAATAGTAATATAGCATGCATACTTTATTTTTTATATTTATTTGTTTGTGACTGTGAATTATAATACTGTTCTGTTGGTTTCTCCTGCCCATAGTTTCTTTCCTTTTTTTTTGTTTTTGTGTCACACCCAGTGATGCTCAGGGGTTAATCCTGGCTCTGCACTCAGAAATTACTCCTTGCACTGCTCAGGGAATCATAGGAGATGCCACGGTTCGATAGAATCCAGATCTGCCACGTCCAAGACAAACACCCTACCAGCTGTACTATAGCTCCAACCCCTCTCCTGCACATAATTTCAATCTATCCTCAGTGCACTAACATATTTTATGTTATGATATATATTTTATATTTAATATTGTTTGTATAATATTCATATGTATATAATTATAATATAATATACATAGAGCACACTATATCTTATATATAATATACTGGTTATATCAATATATTAGATAATATATACTATTCTTTCTATATAAATCTCTCTCTCTTTTTTTTTTTTGACTTATGGGTCACACCTGGCAATGCACAGGGGTTACTCTTGGTTCTGCACAATGGAATTACCCCTGGCAGAGCTCAGAGGACCATATGGGATGCTAGGAATCGAACCTGGGTGGGCCACGTGCAAGGCAAACACCCTACCCTCTGTACTATTGCTCCAGCTCCGTATAAATCTCTTACATTGAGTTCAGAAAATATTATACACCAGCTTTTGTAATAAGAGTAGCACTGTAGCACTGCCCTCCTGCTGTTCATCGATTTGCTCGAGTGGGCACCAGTAATGTCTCCATTGTGAGATTTGTTGTTACTGTTTTAGGCATATTGAATATGCCACAGGGAGCTTTCCAGGCTCTGCTGTGCAGGCGGGATATTCTTGGTAACTGGCCGGGCTCTCCGAGAGGAATTCAGGAATCGAACCCGGGTTGGCCGCATGTAAGGCAAATGCCCTTCCTGCTGTGCTATCTATCGCTCAAGTACATAGTAAGAGTATGTATGAGACATTTAGCAAATATGTTTACTTTTTGAATTGTCAAGTAGACTTCTATAAAGTCACAGATTTTGATATTTAAAAACCAAAAGTTTTTCTTACGTTTCAGTTGCATTTTACTAAATGCATAAAATGTTCCACAAATTTCACAGTGGTTTTTTGAAATCACACAGCATAAAGTGAATCATTGAGAACATAAATTTCACTTTATACACTGTAAAAATATCCAGAATGATATGGGATTTTTCTTTTCTCTCCCAAATGATAAATACATTAATACTATTTAATCTCAGTTCTATTTTTTAACATCTTATTTATTTATTAATTTATTTATTTTGCTTTTTAGGTCATACCCAGTGATTTTCAGGGATTGCTCCTGGCTCTGCACTCAGGAATTACTCCTGGTGGTGCCTGGGGGACAATATGGGATGTCAAGGACCGAACCCAGATTGGCCTCGTGCAAGTCAAATGCCTTACCTGCTGTGCTACTGCTTTGTCCCCTCAGTTCTATTTTAGACAGAACAATTTTGATACAGTATTGTCAAAATCTTGAGGTACCAGAGAGGTAGTACAGAGATAGTTCAGAGAGAGGATAAGGCAACTGCCTTGCATGTTACCCACCTGAGTTCAATCTCTGCCCTATGTAAGCAAATCTGGTGTGGTCTTGGAGCCCCCGTCTCTAACACCCTCAGGGGGACCCTGGTAATCCCAGGTGCTGCAGAATTCAAGAAGCACTGCATCCTTGGGCCCTCACAGTGAACTAACCATCTAGCTGGCCAAGAATTATCAGGGATCTTCCTGAGCTCCCCTTAAAAAAAGTTCAACATCTAAGTGCACACACAAGAGTGGTATTTTAATTCAGCAAATAAAGGCACTATTTCTTTTTTTTAATTAATAGTTTATTTTTAATTAGTGAGTCAACGTGAGGGTACAGTTACAGATTTATACATTTTTGTGCTCATGTTTCTCCCTTACAAAGTTCGATAACCCATCCCTTCACCAGTGCCCATTCTCCACCACCAGTAAACCCAACATCCCTCCCCCCCTCCCCAGTCCCGTCTCCCCCCACCCCACCCTGCCACTATGGCAGGGCATTCCCTTTTGTTCTCTCTCTCTGATTAGGTGTTGTGGTTTGCAATAAAGGTGTTGAGTGGCCATTGTGTTCAGTCTCTAATCTGTATTCGGCCCGCATCATCTTTCCCCCACAAAGGCACTATTTCTGATATAAGTAGGTCATTAATTGAGAATAAATGTAAACCATATATTCAGTTAAATGTACAGTAAAATTGTGTCAATATAAATTAAGTTAGTGCTCTAATAGCCATAGGCAATATACAGAGCTTAAAGTACTTGACTTGCACACAGCTGAACCCCAGTTGGGAGTGAAGTTTACTCCATGTAGATCAAGAAGACTGAGGTGCCTATGAAGCACTGCCTCAGAGTGATTAGGCTGCAGGGAAAGGAGACAGAGGGGTAGACACAGTATTTTTAAAAAAATTTTCATTTTTGAACCACCGTGAGAACAGTTACAAAGCTTTCCAGTTTAATGCTCAGTCATACAATGATCAAACACCCATCCCTTCACCGGTACACATTTTCCACCACCAAGATCCCCACTATATCCCCCATCCTACCCTTCCCCCTGCCTATGTGGCAGATGATTTCCACTTTTTTTACTCTCTCTCCACTTTGATCACATTCAATATTTTGACAAAAGATCCACCGTTATTACTTGGACTTTTCCCCAACAATCAGACCTTTGGAAAAGGCATCATTAGATAATTTGTTTTCTATTGCTGATTATGAAGAGCATATGATGTCACTTGGCAGCAAAACAGCTGCGTGATTTTGGATAAAACCAAGCTCCCATAAGATATCTTCTAGCCTAGTTCTCCCTCTTGGAGAACCTGGAAAGCTACTGAGAGATTCCTGCCCTCATAGAAGAGCCTGACAACTCCCCATGGCATATTCATATGCCAAAATCAGTAACAATGATGGGTCTCATTCCCCTGACCCTGAAAGAGCCTCTAATGGGGCACTGTTGTAAGGATAAGTAAAGAGAGGCTTCTAAAATCTCAGGGCTAAGATGAATGGAGAAGTTACTGAGACCACTAAAGTGATGAAGAATGAGATGATGATGATGATAAAGATGATGATGATGATGATGATGATATTTTAGTAATAAGACTGGGACTGGAGTGATAGTACAGCGGGTAGGGCATTTGCCTTGCACGTGGCCAACCCGAGTTCAATTCCTCCATCCCTCTTGGAGAGCCCAGCAAGGGATCAAGAATATCCTGCCATGTGGGCAGAGCCTGGCAAGGTACCCATGGCATATTTGATATGCCAAAAACAGTAACAACAAGTCTCAAGATGGAGAGCTTACTGGTTCCCACTAGAGCAAATTGATGAACAATGGGAGGACAATGCTACAGTGCTACAGTAATAAGTCTGGAGAGATTTTTGCCAAAAGCCTCTGGTTCTGAGATTGGTTTGTGCGCCTCTGGGATCATAGCCATTCAGGAGCAAGGAGCCATTCCTGGGCGGCTATTCTGAGCCTCATTGTGAAAGGGAGAGTGGCCTGTTCCACCCCCCCATCCCATGAGGCCTGGAGTGTCACCTCTCTCTTTCTAGTTTGGGGCAGGGGCAGATGCTAGATCGTTTATTTTTCATTGCTCACTTTGCTTATAAGGAAAGGTCTCATGGCCGCATCAGGGGCTGCACGCTTTGGAGGAATAGTCCTGATAGCCTCATACCGGAGCCATGCTTGTAAGAAGCTCATGGTAGCCGGGATTCCATATAGAGAAAGCAGGGGAGACTGCACCTGCTCCATCTGGGCATCCCGAAGATATCGGCTCAGAATGGGGCCTGGAGAATTCTTTGGTGTTGTGTTGCCTGCTGGGTTTTTCCACTGCTGAGTGTGGCAAGATGGCATGATGCAGTATTTTTATACATCACTTTAGATATTTTCAAAATTTGGCATTTAAGAATAAAGCCATATAAGCATTGCGTGCAAGTTTTTTTGGAAATTACACAGTTTTTACTTGGAGGTTCTGAAGGGAAGGAGGGAGAGAAAGTGGGAGAGAGTGGAGAGTAACGTGCTCAAAAGAGAACGCAGGCTTCTTCAAGGACAGAGAGAGCCCCTAAACACATCCCAGTATTAGATATGAAAGTACACATCTTAAGAGGGGAAATGCAGGCACCACATGTGCTCATGTGCTTGGCCATATGGGATCAAGCAGCACATGGGCTCAGGCAACATATACATTGTGTGTAATGTTTATGAGCATTGCTTTCAATTCTTTTGGTAAATATCACACAGCCAGTTGCAACATCTTTTGGTAAGAATTAAGTATTTTTTTTTGTGGTATTGGGTCACACCAGGCGATGCTCAGGGGTTACTCCTGGCTCTATGCACTCAGGAATTACTGATGGCGGTGATGAGGGACCATATGGGATGCTGGGAATCGAACCCAGGTTGGCCGTGTGCAAGGCATACATCCTACCCGCTGTGCTATCGCTCCAGCCCCAGAATTGAACATTTTTAGTAATAAACCAATAATCCATGAACCCAAGTGGCTGTTCAAATTTGCATTCACACCAGCAGTGTATGAGGTATTTTTTTGTATTTTTTTTCCAAGACACGGTATTGTTTTGTACTCAATTTCGGACATCATAAATTATGTGTGGTGGTGTCTCATGTCCTTCCTTGAGGTCTTTTCACACCCATGCACCCACCCATGTATTTTCATGCTGTCCCCAGGGGAGGGTCTATATTGGACACTCTCACATAAGAATCAGCTCTATCTGGCTTTCAGCTATCAGGTCTTCTCAGATTAACTCTCAAAATGAGGTTCCCTGCTCAGTTTATGGGTCTGCTGATGTTCTGTGTCCCAGGTAAGGGGAGCAGGAAGAGAAAGAATGGGCTCAGGAGGGGGGGTTGAGGGGCCCACTTGTCTCCTTGTATGTTCTGTCTGTGTGTCTGACTGTGTGAGAGAGAAACATCAGGAAAGTGGGGATGGCCCAGGGAAGGTGTAGAGGCCTGTTTCCCCATCCCTAAGATCTCTTCACTGTGGTGACATCATTCTAGTCTAGGAGTATAAATCATTCAAGTAATGACTTTCCCAGTAACAAAATTTTGCCAAAAATATTTACAGAATGGAAGCAATAAAATTGACCTGTGATATTTTAATGTAACCTGACACTTTCAAAAATCAATTTTCCAGCATCCAGAAGTGATGTTGTGCTGACCCAGAGTCCACTCTCCCTGTCCATCATCAAGGGAGAGCCAACCTCCATCTCCTACAGGTCTAGCAAGAACCTCCAACACAGTAATGAAGTCACCTATCTTTACTTGTTCCATCAGAAGCCAGGCCAACCTCCAAGGTGCCTCTTCTATCAAGTTTCTATCTGAGACCCTGGGGTCCCAGATAGGTCCAGTGGCAGTGGTTCAGGGACAGATTTCACTCTTCGGATTAGCAGGGTGGCTCCTGAATATGTTGGCATTTACTATTGTATGCAAGACAAAATACCTCCTCCCACAGTGATACAGCCCCGAATATAAACCTCCCTGCCTGGCCTGCCCCAGATGGCCATACTTGTTCTTTGCTGGGGAGCAGACAGTAGAGTCTCTGAGTCAGTGAGAGGAAGGCATTGGGGGCCTCAGGGGAGGAGGCTGCAGCTGTGGGTCTGGCCCAGGAGAGCCCCTGCTGTACTGCAGACACCCCCCATTAGGGCCTGGTCAGAGGCATAGGCCTGGCCTGGCAGAGCAGCAGGTATGCAGGGGGCTGTGCTAAGAATGACCAGTTGGAGTGAACTGACAGCAGATGGAAAACCCCATGTTACCCTCCCAGTTTTGCCCACATTTGTAAGGGATATATTATGACCTAACTATCAGATTATTGACACAACCTTTTCAAGATTTTTAACGCATAATGGAATTTACTGTGAAATGTATATTTTTATAGAAAAGTGCTTCATATGTGTCAAAGAGAGTACAACAGGTAAGGTGCTTGCCTTGTATGTGGTCAACAAATTTTATTTTCCTGGATCTCATATTTTACCTCCCAGGACTGATCTCTAGCTTGGAATAAGTCCTAAGCACTGCCAGTATTCAAACTAACAAATGAAAAAAGTAACAAACAAAAATACTAGCAAACAAAAAAAAGTAGCTTCACTTCTCCCCCATCCAGGCCGCCCTTCCCAGACCCTCTCACCTCCTCCACCTGCATCTCCAGGGCTTCTTCTCTGCATCCCTGATGGAGACTCCAGTGTGTCAGCTCCGACTCCATGTCCTGAACTACAAGCCCCAGTTTATCCTGTTCACACATGGGCCCTGGTACCTTCAGAGCTGGGCCCTGGTGTTTCTCATTCCTGCCCCAAGTCACCCCTATATCTCACTCATTTCCTTGGATTCCTGTGCAAGACCCTCTGGGTGAGTGGGGTCCTGGGAAGCAGAATGGAGAGTAGGAGTTTCTCTGACACTTGCTCACTGGGCAGACACAGTCCTCCAAAGTCAAATCCTTGTAGTAGGAGAAACAATGGGGCAGGCAGGGAACCTTCCTCACTGGGGTACCATGGGAAGTTGGCAAAGGACTGAGGGGGGTTTTGTCCCCAGGCTGACTCTGAGCCCCCTGTGCTGCTCCTGAAAACTCACCTGGTAGACACTGTCCCCTAGCTCAGCTCTGGAGAGACCCATGTCCTCTAGATCCTGCTCTGTAACTGCTGAGTCCCAGGATTCCAGAACCCCCATGTCACTCTGAGCCTGGAGATTTCCAGCTCCCTGCTGGCTTAGAGGCCCCTGTGTGTGGACCTGCCCTTCATGATGCTGGTCTGGGTGTTAGATGGGCCAGAGGGATGGGAACACGCTGGTTTATCACATTCAGATAAAGGTGTAAAATATAAACCCACACATTATAAGAACTATTATTTTCATATCTAGTTATATAGAAATCAACAGCCTAATCCCCTTCTTACTTCCAGAGAGACATCTAATTAATGTTCGGTAAATACCAAGGAACAAAGTCATTTATCCCCAACAGCAAAGGCAACTCTCCAGGCCCTGTTGGCACAGACAGCAATCTTACTGCAAAGACTAGAACATGGGACAATGTTTACATTTGCTTCATTGTTTTTTTCCTTCATTTCTGTGATACAGTTAAAACATTGCAGATCCCAGAAAGCCTGAGGATTCATTTCATGCTCTCCAGATACATGGTTTCATAGACTTTAATTATATTAAACTCAAATCTCAAAAGAAAACTACTGAGTTGCACCAGCTGCACTTCTAGTCACTCCACTATAATCATTTGTAGAGTCAGTCACACATTGAAAAAGCATGATCACAGTCTCATAATCAAAATCACTCAGGACCAGTGATGTAGAAGACCATGTATGAGTCCCTGGGGTTGAATACTAACACATCAAGAATGTATTATGTGTATTATTGATGTATTTGTCCCCCTAGGTGTCTCCTGGAGTCATAGGAACAATCCTCACGGGCTTGGTCTAGAGCTCATGGCTCTGAGACCTCCTCAGTGGTGCATCCAATGTGCTTCTCAGAGCTGGTCTGGGTTATCCTGGAAGGAGGAATGAGGCTGGATTAACCACTCTAGTGAGGAGCCAGGAACATTCTGTTTCTCCCATCCCACCGTCATGTGTGTTGCTATCCGTACAGGCACCTCCTCATCTCTGGGGCCCTCCTGCCTTTTCAAAAATAACATCTATGGTATATCATGGGATTCACAGTCCCTAGTACTTCCCCATTTTGACTGACATCTCTTAGAAAGTCCTTGTCATGTGCCATTTCTTCTCATCTAGGTGACAGTTGATTAGTAATAGAACCACTTTGTCTTTCACACATACTCTTGTGTGAAATTGTCCCCTTATCACAAATCTCAAGGTCGGGGTAGTTCCCTGGGCAAAACATGTGAGATTTGAGAGTATACAATCAGGCACACAAAATTGCACCCAAAGGCAGCACGCAGAAAAGGCTAGAATAACACAGCTGAGAATATTTAAGGGGTAGAGAGAAACTCAGGCAAAAAATAAGAAAGTGCCCAAAATTTGTACTTTAGGGTGTCTGCTTATTGTCCCTGTGAGACACCCCAGCCTCTGTTCCTCATGTACCCTCTTTATGTGGATGTGCTCACCAACTCTACTTAATGTCTCTGCTCGTCTGTTGGGATCCAGTTTGGAGGGAGTGACATTACATTGAATAAACGACTCCTGTGATCTCAGTGGGGCTGACCAGGCCGCCCTAAAGCATGGACAGTTCTTGAATGTGTGTTTGTTTGTCGCACTGTGTGTCTCTTTGTCTCACTCTCTGTGGACGCCCCATGATAAGTACGGGTTGAAGGTGCCAAACCAGTTGGCTTGAGCGAGGCCCATTTCCATGTGGTCTGGCTTGGTGATGGGCATTACAGCCTGTTCCAAAGACTTGGAGGAAGCCTCTGAATCCTCAGGATGAAAGAGATCACAAGCACCGGAAACCTTTTACGTTGCTGTATCAGAGATTGGCCACTAGAGGGAAGACTGACCCCATAAGTGACAAGAGAGTCCCTGGTTCTTAGAAATACTGAGTCACAGGCTTGTGGTCAGCATGGACAGGGGCTCTGTGATGTGCTGGGAAAGTATGAAGCCTTTAGAGTCTGAGTTGGAACGAGATTTTCACCCTTTTTTGGGGTGGGGATAGATGTCTTTTGTCTTTGAGGGTGGAAAATGCACACCAAAGGACGGCGGTTGGAACATTGTATGGCTGAAGCCCAATCATAAACAACTTTGTAACTGTGTCTCTCACTGTGATTCAATAAAAATAAGTAACTAAAATATATTTAAAATAATCCTTAACAGAAGTTTGTCATGCCTTTGTAGTATGAGATGTTTTGATCCTGTATTTACTATTCATAGTTGGCAACAGATCTGTTTAATCGCTTCAGGTAAAATGAGGGAGGTCACATGAGGGGATTAAATGGGAATATAGGGAAATCAGGGAAACCCCCTCTGTCCCATCAGACACCCACCTGGTAATCCCTGCTGGATAAGAGGAGAGAAAGACTCCTGTTGGCAGGAGGAGGGTTTCACTGGACGTGACCCTGAGGAAACTTGACTCTCCAACTTCTCTCTTCAACCATCCATGGTGTGAGATTCCCATGTGTGGGGTGTGAGCCCCCAGCCTGTGTGTTCCTGTGGGGGAGACTGAGCTGAGACTTTATACCCCGGCGTCCTCTGAGTGGGGTCTGCCTCAGGGGCACATCTTGAAAGTATGTGTGAGGGGGGCAGGGAGAGGAGTGGGGGGCTTCGATAGTCTCTTCATCCTCATCCCATGATGTTCTGAATACTGAGGAAAAGAGTCTCAGATTCATCCTTGGCTTATTGGCTAAAAGTCCTGCATGGCCTTGGAGATGAAGCTATTGGCTGTATTGCTTCTCTGATTTAGAAATGCATGCGACTGAGTGAACCAATTTCCATGTATTAATATATGGGTCGTGTTGTTTCCTTGTTCACTTAGATGTCAGTGGGGTACTGTGTGCTCCCCTTTAGCTTCCCTGCGTGCTTCCGGGAGAGGGTCCAGTTCACATTCAGGGCCACACAGAGTGTGAGGAGCATCTCACCCTGAGATCATCCCAAGCCAGTGAGGAGAGAACGTACAGGGCTTGAGGTTTATGCCTCAATCCACCCAGGTGATCCCTGGCACCATCGTTTCCCCAAGTGTCGATGGGACATTCTAAGTACCACCAGGCTGACCTTGTAGACACAGGCATTGGGGGGAGGGCTGATTGTCCCTAGCATTAAAACACCACAAAAGTGGCAAATCCTCATCTCTTACACTGAATTCATTGGCTCAGATGGTTGTATTGCCTAGAAGAAGCAATACAAGCCCCTAACACTAAGCAGCAGCTTTTGTACCACATCCATGCACAAAAATGTCAAATAATTAAAAAAAATCAGAATCTGGTCCCTGGATTGTTTGCTTGCATTCTGTCCTGGTTGTCTGCTGGAGTTTGGACAGTGATGGCAAGGCTTCTGTGAATAGCTTTGGGGTCCAGCAACATGACAGGGGACAGCCTGAAACCTCACTCTCTCTTCTCCTCTCCATCCTTCCCTCTCCTCCACACAAGCCCCACAGCATCTCCTTTTCCTCCTTGCTGGAGCCTGAAGTGTGTGGATTCTCTGATCTGCTGTTCTGAACTCACAGAACCAGGTCATCCTGTGTCACACATACTGTGGTGCATGAAGGGTGGGGCCCAGGTATTTCTTACCTCCTGCCCATTTCTGACTGAGTTGTGACCTGTCACCATGAATCCCTGTGCAGGGTCTTTGTTGGTAAGTTTGTTTCACTAAGCAGTGACTAAGTAGGGATTGCTTCCAAGCTCAGTCAGGAGAGCAGATGAGGCCCACTGGGAGCAGGATCCTGCTGCATGAAGAGCAATGGCGGCAGGGAGGGGAGATCTCTCCTGCTCAGTCAGGTGTGAGGCAGCAAATGGCCCTCGAGGGTCCTGTCCTGACCCCTGCAAAAGGGGAGCCCCGGGAGCTGCTCCTGTCTGACAGAAGAACTCGGGGAGGCCCCAGTCACAGGCTGATCACTGGAGAGGAAACCGTCTCCTCTAGACTCCATGGTCACTGCAGGGCTCCCCTGGGACCTGCCGCTTCCTGGGAAACATTCCAGACCCTCCCCAGGACACTCAGTACTTCGGCATGTGTATGTCCTGCTGGGCTGGTGGTTCATGGGGGTCGGTTTGGTCTGTCAGGTTGTGACTTCAGTGTTGGGGAGACCATAGGACACTGCAAGGAGAGCTGGGTTTGCAGTTCCAAGGACAGCCTCTACGGTGAAAGAAGAGTGGTGTTGATGGTGTGTTGGGATGGCACCCTTAGGAACCCGGATGCTGACTCATGAAGCACAGCTCTCTGCATCTTCAAGGGATACTTTTAGACTGAAGATTAGACTGAAGATGTAATCTTCAGTCCATAATGACTGCCCACCCCTTCTGCACCCTGCATCCCGTAGAGATTTTTGTCTGCTATCTGTGGATTCCATAAACTGTGACGATGTTCTCATTCATTCTCCTGTGGTGTTATCACCTGAGTATTTTCAAGACACTGACTCTTTAATCTGGTCTCTGACAGCTGCTTTGTTCTAGGGGCAATGAGAGATTTGTTTTTTTTTTCTTTTTGGGTCGCACCCAGAGATGCTAAGGGGTTACTCCTGTGTCTGCACTAAGGAATTACCCCTGGCGGTGCTCAGGGGACCATATGGGATGCTGGGAATCGAACCTGGGTCAGCTGCGTGTAAGGCAAACGCCCTACCCACTGTGCTATTGCTCCAGCCCCAAGGCAATGAGAGATTTGGGATGAGACAGAGGATATTCACAGAGGAGTCAGTCAAATTGGATTGTCTCAGCCACCCCATCTGAACACCTTCTCAACTGGTCAGCTCCGGGGTAGAGGAAGGGAAGATAGGAGGAGAGTTCAAGGAGGGCAAGGAATTATCTGTTCTGTGTCATGAAATAGAGCTGGAAAGGAAACAAGTTTTTGAAGACGAGGAGGGGCTGAAGTGGAAGTAGTGGGATAGTATCTCAGGTGAAGAAGTTTGGAGGGATGGGCAGGAGAATGGGTTGGCCTATCTGGTATTCTCTTGCTTCGGAAAAATTTTTGAATCAAGACCCCCAATTTTGTACAAACCTTTTCATTCCTTGCATTTCTGTCTGCTAATAAAAACAACTTCTCAGACAAAATAACACCAGCAATTGGTGAAGGAGACTGACACCTCTGTAGACATTACCTGGGGTCCACAATGAGCACAGAACCCACATGGCCCAGAGCACCTGCAGATAAACGCCTGACAGTGGCCGCCACTGCAGCACCAAAATTGTGTCCATAGGGCCCAGCATGAACTGCTCAACCCGGGTGGATGCCTAATATTCAGAGTGACTGTCAGGTTCTCTGAGACCTGAAAGAGTCCCACCCCCAACCCTCCCCCACACACAAAAATTAAAAACAAAATTTTAAGCTTTTCCCAAATACAGTAAAATATATTAGTATTCCAGGTCAAAAAGAAAATCTCTTTGTCTCAAATATATCCACAGTGTGAATTAAAGGAGTCTGTACTATTCCTGAGAGGGTCTGTGTGGCATGGTCTGACAGAGCCAGTCCCTGGGGCAGAGAGAGCAAGAAGCCATGTCCTGACTCTCTGGAGACCATATGACCTGCCCTTCTCTGCTCACACTGGGGCCCTCCTGGGGCCTGGGGAGGAGCATGTTCTCTGTGGGCAAAGTTCTGCTTCCCCACCGGAAACTGCACACCTAACTTCCCTGCAGCTGGGCTGGTCCCCACACACACCCTCCCCCTCTGCCTGCCCAGCCCCCTCTCATTTGCAAGTTCTCAGAGCTCATGCCTGGATACTCAATAATAGTCTGTGTCCCCCTGCAGGGTCAGTGTCTGTCACACCCAGGGTGGACATGAGGGCCCCTGTGCAGCTCCTCAGCTTCCTGTTTCTCTGGCTCCCGGGTAAGGAGGGAAATGGGGGTTTCCATGAATGTGGACTGCCTGGCTCTTCAGGGAAATTATCTCACTATGATTCATGATAATGATGTCCACTTAAATGTTTTATCTCAGGTGCCAGGTGTGATATCCAGGTGACCCAGCCTCCATCAGTGTCTGCATCTCTGGGAGAGAAAGTCACCATCACCTGCAAGACCAGTCAGAGCATTAGCTATAATTTACACTGGTATCAGCAGAAACCAGGGAAAGCTCCCAGGCTCCTCATCTATGCTGCAACCAGTTTAGGACCAGACGTCCCTCCTCGGTTCAGTGGCAGTGGATATGGGACAGATTTCACTCTCACCATCAGCAGCCTACAGCCTGAAGATGCTGCCACTTATTACTGTCAACAGAATAAAGATTTCCCCTCTCACAGTGATACACGCCAGTACATAAACCCCCAGAGATCAGCTGTGTGAGGCTGGGCTGCCCCAGCTGCTCCTCCCAGAGCCTCCCCAGCTGAGGGTATGTCAGATGCAGCCAGGTTATGCAATGATGGCCAGTCTGGCACAAGTCGAAGGAACATCTTTAAGCTCCATTATTCTCCTCCTCATCTTAGCAGCACAGACATGACAATAGATCTCCTGATTGAATTTATAGAGATAATTTTCTTGAAGTAGTGCAGTAGGGCGTTCGCCTTTGCACACAACCGACCCATGTTCGAATCCTCCGCCCCTCTCGGAGAGCCCGGCAAGCTACCAAGAGTATCGTGCCTGCACGGCAGAGCTTGGTTAACTACTCATGCTATATTGGATATGCCAAAAACAGTAACAGTAAGTCTCTCAATGAGAGACGTTACTGGTGTCTGCTCGAACAAATCGATGAGCAACGGGATGACAGTGACAGTGACAGTGACAGTAACAGTAGGTGACAGTGTCATTCAGAATTCATATGTAGTGAGCTGGTCACTCTAGAAGGCCTAGAATCCATTTTTTTAAAGATATTTTTTAATAATCACACATGTTGCCACCCCAGTTTTGAGGACACATGAGCAGCTTCATAGACTCACACTGAGGGCATCTCATAGGGTACATCCTCCCCTGCCATGATGTCCTATCTGATATGGGTCAGAGACTGTGTCTCACCAGGGGACAAACCCTCATAATCCTGCAAGAGGAGGGAGACTGAGATTTACTCCCTTTTCTGAGGGATTTTGATCCTGAAATCTTAATGGGAAATGAAACAATTTTACTGACAGGAGTTGTGGTATATTATCCTGGATACCCTTAAAGGTCTAAAGGGGTATAACCTTCACTTCAAGGTAAGGGTGGGGGGGGCCATTGAGGCAAGTAAGAGAATCAAAAAGAAAATGAAAATGTCAATACCCTGTACTTAGCCCAAAGTCTTTTATATTGAGGCCTCGTGGTAAATACCCTGGGTCACAGTGCCTGAGCTTCCGTGCACGACTTGGCCTTGAGACTCTCAGAGGGAATGTAAATCTATTGAGATCATCGTTACCTTACGAAACTCCACATTACTGATGATATTTTCCCAGCCCTGCTGGCCAAAAGCCCACCATTTATCTAGTAATATTGATTTTCCTTGGATTTGAATCCCTAAAATGGGAACATAATATATGAAGTGACATTGGTGGAAAACATTTTAACTGAAGACATTTAAAAACATTTCAGAAGACAGACATCGAGATCTGTGTCACTAGTTTTGTTTTCATTTTCCCTCAGCACAGACCAACCACTCAGAGCCTTTGCCAAACTGGTCCTGCCTGTGGGCAGGAGTCCCTGGGCCCTGGAGTTGCTGTTCCCTGAACACGGGCTCTGAGTCCCCCAGACCCTGGGCTCTAGCTCAGCTGAGAACAGGAATGTGGGGGCTCAGGAGCAGCTGCCTGTGACCCGGGCACTGAGAAGAGACCTTGGCTCAGCCCGTGCAGTGTCACAGCCCTGCCTTCTCTAGCACATCAATGGCACCAAAAGCACTTGGGGACACAATCAACACAGGAACACCCTGGAGCTCAGTCTCCATGTCTGGGTTCTAGTGCAGCCTGTGGGCCCAATATCCAGCTTCTCTCAGGGGCTCAACAGAGTCTCCATATGTGTCCAACAGCAGCAGGAACCTGGGAAGTTTCCAGAGATCTGCCACGTGTAGCATCCACACTGACACGTGTATCACACACAGTTGGCTGCAGGGAACAGGAATAACTATTTGACCCTGTTTCCTGGAGATGTGGCTGAATTTTATTGCATAAGACCTCAGGATTAATATGGCTAAACTGAGTAGAAATAGTTAAATTGAACTTGTATCACTTGTCATCCCATTGTTCATCGATTTGCTTGAGCAGGCGCGAGTAACGTCTCCATTCATCCCTGTCGCATGTAATGTAACCCAATGGCATCTGCTTACACAGAAACACGAAAAGCCTCAAACCATTCTTTCAGGGTTTTGACGAAGAAGTCTGACCATCTCATAGTTGGGCGGCCAGTCGTTCTTTTGATGTCCCGTGGAATCCAGTCGGTAACAGCTCTAGTCCAGAGGTCATCTTTAAATCTCATTACATGTCGGGCCCATCTGATTTTCGACACCTTAGCAAACGAAACATCGTGCCTGATTCTTTTTTTTTTTAATTTTTATTTTATTGAATCATCGTGAAAAAAATACGAAGCTCTCAGGTTTAAATCTCAGTCACATAATGATTAAACCCCCATCCCTTCACCAGTGCACATGTTCCACCACCAAGAACCCAAATATACCCCCCTCCCCCTCACACCTAAGTAGCTAATGATCTTCACTTTATTCTCTCTATATTTTGAATACATTCAATATTTCAGTAGAGAACTCACTATTATTGTTTGGAGTTTTCCCCCAACAATCAGGCCTGCTGAATAGGCATCATTTAATTATTTGTTTTCATTGCTGAGAATGAAGACTCACTCTATGAGCTCTCCCGTCCTCGACAGCGGGGGCCTGATTCTTGATTGTCAATGGAGGTCAGGACTCCGGATTTCTTCTCTCACTTGAGTGAAACGTGATACTCCAAGCATAGTTCTTTGGATTCCTCTTTGAGATACCTAAATAGCGTTCTCATCCTGTTTTCATAGGGCCCAGATCTCTGAGGCATATGTTAGTGTAGGAAGAATGGTAGAGTTGAAAAGATGTGACCAGAGGCAGAGAGTTTGTTCTCTTACCAACTTCTTCAATGCTCTTGAATGTGTTCCACACTGCTCTCTTCCTCCTGCGCATTCAGGTGCCAGGTCATTTGTCATCTTGAGTTCTCAAGCTAGGGACATACAATTGCTGCTTTTGCAGATGTTTCTTCCGTTGAGGGCAAATGGAATGTCAGGAACTAATCCGTTTCTCATGAACATTGTCTTCGTGAGATTCAGCTGCAGTCTGACCTTTCCACACTCACAGTCGAAGTCACAGGCTGATCACAGGAGAGGAAACCGTCCCCTCTAGTCTCCAGGGTCAATTCAGGGCTCCCTCTGGGACCTGCTGCTTCCTGGGAAACATTCCAGACCCTTCCCAGGACACTCAGTACTTCGGTATGTGTATGTCCTGCTAGGATAGTGGTTCATGGGGATCTGGTTTGGTCTGTCGGGTGCTGAATTTAGTGATTGGGTGGGGGGGGACCAAAGGACACTGCAGGGAGAGCTGGGTTTGCAGTTCCAGGGACAGCTTCTACAGTGAAAGAACAGTGGTGTTGATGGGGTGGTGGGATGTAGGCAGGTAGATAGGGAAAGGCCCTTGGCAATGAAACTCAGATTAACAAAATCTCTGGGAAGGAGAATTCTAAGACTGACCTTCGGTGGATACAGAAAACAGACCCAATACCTTCAGCAGACCCTGAGGAGGTTGGACCCCTCCTCATGAAGTTCCTCAAATTCCTCAAACTCTCAGACCTCTCCCTCAATCTGATTAACTTGTGATCCAGCCTAAAGAAGACCATCACCACTCCCAACCTCCCTGGTAACCTCCTTAGCAACAGACTTTTACCTGGGAAGAAACCCACATGGGGGCAGGTTGAAGAAACCCTATAAAGGCCACCTTGAACAAAAGAAGTGCGCACATATGCTGCCTGAGCCCATGTGCTGCTTGCACCCACGTGGCCGAGCACATGCGGTGCCCGAGCACATGTGTCGCCCGCATCTCCCCTCTTGAGATGTGTACTTTTTGCTTTTGTGTCTAGTGCTAGGATGTGTGTAGGGGCTCTCTCCACCCTTGGAGAGCCCGCGTTCTCTCTTGAGCCCGTTATTCTTACTATTCTCTCTTCCACTTATACCTTCCTCCTTCCCTCAAAAAACCTCTAAATAAAATCTGTTACTTCACTGCTTGTCTACTCCTGAATTTCTTTTCTGTGAGCGAGACAAGAACCCAGTAACCCTGGGTCCCAGGTGGTAGAGGCGGTTGGGGAGAAAGTGACCGTCTTTCTCCTCCCTGCTTCACGTAAGTCACCCGTGGGGCCCACAGACATCAGTGGGATGGTGTAGGATAACAATGATTTGTCTTTTCTGCCTTGCCACAGGGAATTTAGGTTTATTTGGGTTACTCCCATCACAGTGCTCTGATTCCTCAGTGTTCTTTTGTGACTTCTTTCATTGTGCTCTATTGACTAATAAAAATTGTTTTCCTCTTTTCCTTAAGTCCTTTGCATAGTTTATTCAGAGGAATATCCTTTTTGTTTTGTTTTATTTTGTTTTTATTTCTTGCTTTTTAGGTCACACCCAGCGATGCATAGAGGTTATTACTGGCTCTGCACTCAGGAATCACCCCTGGCAGTGCTCAGGGGACCATATGGGATGCTGGGAATCGAACCCGGGACAGCCTCCTGAAAGGCAAATGCCCTACCCACTGTGCTATTGCTCCAGCCCTCAGAGCAATATCTTTTTTGTATGGGCACAGGAAGATAGTAAATGCAATACTTTTGTAAGGCAGGTGTTAATTGACTCTCAGTAATATTTACCTCCTGGTCATCTGTTCTCTCAACTTAAGCCTCAATTGCCCTTACTTTCCAACCCTCAAAAGCAGGGTCCAAGAAGGACTGGATGGACCAAAAGCAAGTGGTGAGCTATGTGCTACCCTGGCGTCGATATGGGCCTGGCCAAAGTGCCATCATGCTTAACTATAAGTTAAGAGCTTGGTCATGAACAAATTCTGTCATGATCCAAAAAGTATAACTAGATTTGGACCAAGCTCGGGTTAGAAATGATTAATCTGGCCTGAGCACTGTAGTCTGAGTCTGTGGTGAGATGTTCCCAGGAGAGCTGCCCTACAAGCCTCAATGTATCTTGTACATTGCCCATAGAAAAATAACATATTAAAATTTTAATCAAGATGCTAGGAAAAGAGGAATACCTCTGGGTGGTGTTTTTGCCCTTGAACCTGATGGGCAATCAGGAATGGCTTTCTTATGTTGATTTTGCTACCAGACTGGGTGCAGCATGGACCCAGAGGGCAAGGGGAGTAGAGAGAAGCAGGAAGAGGCAGAAATGGGGCCTCAGGGAATCCTTGGGAGAGACTCAGTCAGAATCAGATTGAGAGGTCAGAGTCAGAGAGAGAATCTGGAGATCTGGGATGGAGGAGTGAGGGTCTAGGAAGGAAGGCTGGAGGGGAGAGATGAGAGAGCTGGAGTTGTTGAGAGACAGAGCAGGGAGCAAGATGGAGTGCATAGAGATGAGCAGGAGAGACAGGAGGAGAGAGGAATGAGGGAAAGTGTGAGACTAGAATGGGGGGCTTTGAGAGACTGGAACAGGCGTGTGGGGAGAATGGACTAAACTAATCAGCAACCAGCTTGGTCCTCATTCTTCCTTCGCCTGCTCATTGCCAACAGCCGTCCCAATCCAGTCCATACAAGGTGGCTTGAGAGAACCAAATGTGGGCAGTGAGAGAGAGCTGCCCAGAGAGCCTGCGAACACACATCCTCTGCATGAGTATTTTTTACCGGATGGGACCCTTAGGATCCTGGCTGCTGACTCACATACCATGGCTTATTATCCAGCCCAGAGTGATAGTTCTCCCTGTTTGGTTCTATCTTCACTCTACACTGACTGCTCCCCACCTTATGACACCCTGCATCCCACAGGGTGTTCATCTACTGTCCGTGAGTTCCATAAACTGTGAGGATGTTCTCATTTGCTGTCCTGTATTGTTATCACCTCGATCTTCTTAAGACATTGGGTCTTACATCTGGTATCTGAGAACCACTGTGTCTCTGGAGCAACACGAGTTTGAAGCAAGGGATGCACCTGTGATGGGACAGAGGAAATTCAATCAGAACTTGATCAAGTTTAACAGTCTCAGCCACTGCACCCCAAGAGGGGATGCCTCACTCAAGAGGGGACCAGCAGAAAAAAACAGGTATGCGGGAATCTGTGAGTGAGATCTCCAATCCTCCTTTGATCAGAACTCGACCTCCTCCCCCAACTCCCCAGTTTTCCAGTAGCTTGGCAGTCACACCCATAAACTGCCCCTGGCACCATGTAATCTCATCAATGACCAAGACCCAGAGATGATAAACTAAAGCTCCCAGACAAAAACCATGTAGAATTTCCTGAAGGTGGCCACCCAACTAATTACACTCTATCTTACTTACTTATCAAAAGTAGTTTCTTTGATTTTAACATACTTGCTTGTATTCTCTTATCTATGGGTTAAATTGCTCCAGAATGAAATTCAACAACCTTCACACACTTCCCTTTTATTGTGGTGAGAAGGTGATCACTGGTGGGATTGGTGTTTGTATATTATCTGAAATAAACTACTGTGAACTACTTCTATATGAAAATAAAATATATATTTAAAGAAATATTAAATACCAATTTCTCACAAAAGATAACAACAACCAGGAGACTGACACCTCAGCAGACATGAGCTGGGGTCCACATTTGACCCCAGGACCTACATGGCCCAGAGCACCTGCTGATAAAAGCCTGACAGTTCCCAACACTGCAGCACCACAAAACCTTTGTGCCCATGGGCACCAGCATTAAACTGCTCATTCCTGATGATTGAGTTATTTTCAGAGTGACTGTCAGGTTCTCTGAGCACTGAAAGAGAGTCCTCCACCTACAAAAAGAAAATTAAAACAAAATTTAAAACCCTTCCAAAATGTTGGTATTCCAGATCAAAAAGAAAATATCTTTGTCTCAAGTATATCCACAGCTGCAATTTAAAGGAGTCTGTACAATTCCTGAGAGCATCTGTGTGGCTGTGGTCTGACAGAGCCTGTCCCTGGGGCAGAGGGAGCAAGAAGCCATATCCTGACTCTCAGGAGACCAGGGACCCGCCTTTCTGTGCTCACACTGGGGCCCTCCTGTGGCTTGGGGGGTGGAGGAGCATGTTCTCTGTGGGCAAAGTTCTGCTTCCCCACAGGGACCCACACCCCTGACTTCCCTGCAGCTGGGCTGGTCCCCACACACACCCTCCCCCTCTGCCTGCCCAGCCTGCCCAGCCCCCTCTCATTTGCAAGTCCTCAGAACTCATGCCTGGACACTCAATAATAGTCTGTGTCACCCTGCAGGGTTAGTGTCTGTCACCCCCAGAGTGGACATGAGGGCCCCTGTGCAGCTCCTCAGCTTCCTGCTGCTCTGGCTCCCAGGTAAGGAGAGAAATGAGGGTTTTTATGGATTTGGACTGCCTGGCTCCTCAGGGAAATTATCTAACTTATGATTAACGATATTGGTGTCCACTTACATTTTTTTAATCTAGGTTCCTGGTGTGATATCCAGATGAGCCAACCTCCATCCATATCTGCATCTCTGGGAGAGAGTCACCATCACCTGCAGGGCCAGTGAAAACATTAACAGTTGGTTAGCCTGGTATCAGCAGAAACCAGGGGAAACTCTTAGGCTTCTGATCTTTAAGTCAACTAATCTAGGACCAGACGTCCCTTCCCGGTTCAGTGGCAGTGGATCTGGGACAGATTTCACTCTCACCATCAGCAGCCTGGAGCCTGAAGATGCTGCCACTTATTACTGTTACCAGCATAATACTAACCCTCGCACAGTGATACACGCCAGAACATAAACCCCCAGAGATCAGCTGTGTGAGGCTGGCCTGGCCCAGCTGCTCATCCTGGTGCCTCCCCTGCTGAGAGTGTGTCAGATGCAGCCAGGCTATAATGTGTGAGAAAGTTCTGGAACAAGTAGAATGAACATTTTTATTTCCATTATTGTCCCCTCTCATGCCAGCAGCACGGTCGTGACAATAGATCTGCTGATTTTATTTATTGAAATTATTTTCCCTCAAGAATATAGGCAACAGATCAAACAGAATTCATGAAAGAACAGTTGCTTTAGATGGTCCAGAAACCATTGTTTTAATAGATATTTTAAAATCATAATAAAATTTTCCCACATCCAAGTACAATGTTTTCTTACTTGAGCATTCTCACATGGCCAATAAGAACCTTCTGATGTGGATTGAGGGAGAAACTGCATCTTTCCAGGGGTCGGTACCTGCAGGACTTTGGGAGCGACAAAATTGTACTCCCTTGATTGGGGATATTTGAGACTAAACATTGTGTACAAAGCTCAAAGTCTTGCTTTTTTGTCCTGATGAGAAAATTCTCAAAATCACAATAACTGAGCTTCCCTGCATGCCCAAAGCTCTAAAAATTCTCAGTGAATGTAAATGGTGGGGAAAAAATCAACCGTGATTGGAAGCTGGCCTCACATGCTGTGGGAAAGGCAGCCCAGATAGAGAAGAGTAAAGTAAAATGTGATTGGAGAGCTTGAGCTGGAAGAGATACGTGCTGAAAGTAGACTAGAGACTGAATATGATCGCCATTCAATACCCCTGTTGCAAACCACAACACCCAAAAGGAGAGAGAAAACAGAAAGGAATGTCCTGCCACAGAGGCAGGGTGCGGTGGGGGGGATGGAACTGGAGGGTGGGCAGGATACTGGGTTCCTTGGTGGTGGAGAATGGACACTGGTGGAGGGATGGGCTCAAGAACACTGTATGAGGGCAAAAACAAGCATGAAAGTGTGTAAATCTGTAATTGTACCCTCACTGTGACTCACTAATTAAAAAATTAAAAAATTAGAAAAAATACTAAAAAAAAATTCAGCCGTGAGGACAGACCTCACCTGTCATATCCATAAGCTGATGGCTTCTGAGGCTGATTCACTGGTGCAGCAGCTGTGGGTGTCCGAGTGAGTCTGGAGAGTTCTGGAAGGAGGGGTGGATTGACAAGTCTGCCTCAGGAGTCAGGAGCCCTCTGATCCCTGAAATCCCCAAATTGCTCACTGGGAGCCCTTGGGAAGCTGGGAATGAACTGAGGGTGGTTTTGCCCTAGGAGCAGACTGACCCTGAGCCTCCATGCTGCTCCTGACAGACAAGTCACCTGGTGGACACTGTCCCCAAGCTCAGCTCTAGAGATGACTCTGTCCTCTAGATCCTGCCCAGTACCTGCTGAGTTCCAGGGTTCAAGAAGCCCCATTCATTCTGTGTCCAGCGCTGTGTCAAGACCCGCTTCCTCACAGAGGCCCCTGAGTGGGGACCTGCCCTTCATGCTTGACTGGGTGGCAGCTGTGCCAGAGGGCTGTGCACACTGTTGGTTTTACAGCTTTGTGGAATTTGTATGAAAGGCAAAAATAGCACAGGGGTTAGGGCGCTTGCCTTGCACTGGCCAACCCGGGTTCAATTCCCAGCATTCCATATGTTCCCCTGAGCAACTTCAGGAGTAATTCCTGAATATATGAGCCAAGAGTAACCCCTGTGCATCACTGGGTGTGACCCAAAAAGAAAAAAAAAGGCAAAACCATACATCACAACAACTATCAATTTCACATCTACTCAAACATAAATAAACTCTAACACCACCCTCTGTCTTACTCCCAGAGAAACTGCCAGTGAATTTTCATTAATGGTCAAACAAAAAAGTTATTCATAATTAACTACAAAGCCCTGTATGAATAAGCAGCACAAAGAGAGAGAGAGAGAGAGAGAGAGAGAGAGAGAGAGAGAGTTCAGACTTTATGCTTGAAGGTTCCTGCTGATTGGTTCTGAGACAGTCCAGCCTTTGCTCTTCATTGAATGTGGAGGTGCTCACTCACTGTCCTTAATGTCTCTGCAAAGAATGGCTAATATGTTGGGACCCAGCTTGCAATGACATTGCATTGAATGCATGGCTTCCTGTGAGCTCCCTGGGAGTGCCTAGGCCATATTAAATCTTGCACAGTCTTGTATGTGTGATTGTTTATCACTTGTGTGTCTGTTTGTTTCATTTTCAGCAACTGACACCGAAGACTGAGGTTGAGCGTGACAATCTGATTCACTTTAGAGAGGCAAATTTTTGTATACTCAGGCTTACTGACAGACTTGACAGTATCTGTTCCAAAGACTTGGGGAAAGTCTAATCTCAGCAGCACAGAGATCATCATCAGCTGACACCTATTAAGTTGCTGTATCAACAATGGCCACGAGAGGGCAGACAAACCCCACACGTGACAAGAGAGACCCTGAATCCTAGAAACCCTGAGACAGTAACAGGTCCATTGTCAGCAGGGACATGGCTGTGGTGGGAAAGTGTGAAAGTGTGATTCTGATTGTAGCAGATTTCCTCCCTTTCCTGCTGTGGGGATAGAAGTCCTATCCTGCCTCTCTGCTATGGACTTTTGATCCCCCATCCAGTGCTCATAATTTGACTTAAGTTCCTCTGTGATGTTTCAGAGAAAGAGCGGTAGAGTTACTTAAGGTAAAATGAGCTCCCAGGAGGGGGATTGGATGTGAATTCAGGGACACCAGGGAATACCGAGCCCCACCCTCCCATTCCCCACAGACACAAATTCCAAGAGAGGCTTGTGAGGACAAGGAGAGGGAGGGGCTTCTGCTAACAGGAGGAGGGTCTCACAGGAAGTGACCCTGAGGGACCTTGACCTTCACTCTTCAGCCTTCCATTGTGTGAGAACCCCGTGTGTGTGTGGTGTGTGAGTCCCCACCTGTGTGTTCCTGTGAGGGAGCCTGAGCTGATGCTTCACACCCGGCACCCTCTAAGCAGGGTCTGAGAAGCATCCAGAGAAGGTCGTCCTGGGGAACTTCCCACCTTTTTCTTCTCTTCTGACTGCTGAGGAGAACTCAGAAATTTCACCTTGTCAGGCAACACCTTGTTGATGAAACTGTGGGCTGTTTGATTTCAACCAGAAATCCGTCAAACTGAATGAACTATCACCTTGATAGTTATGTTTTGGGTGTCTATATATGGCTCAAGTCAGATGCCATGGGGAACACTATGCGACTCACCTCCAGTCCCCCTGGCTGTTCCAGGATCAGGTCAGTGTCCCTGCAGGGAAAACATGAGTGTTCAGAGCATCAGAGGCTGAATCTACTGCTCAGTCCATTCCACCTGAGGATCTGTGGATGGTGACAGCTGCTCTGTCCCCTGCTCACCATCAGAGGCAGCTGCCACAGGAGCTCAGACAACCTCTGTGTGCTAATCCCACATCTGCTTTCCTGTGATGGAATTCACAGTCTTAGGGGCTCTTGTGACAATAGGAATGTGTGAACACCCTGGAGTCTCATCCTCCTTCTCCCCCAACCCTCCCCCTGGCCATCAGAACCACCTCAGGGCAGCTCCTCTGGAGTTGACAGTGCAGGCAACAGTGTGTGTCTTCTCTGAGCTGCTCTCCTGAGTACACACACTCGGTTCATCCGCCTTCACTCTCCTCTGGTGTTCTTTGTAACTGTGGTCTCTTTTCTATCCTGCCACTAGCAACTCTTATTCAGTAGTGTCTCAGTGAGTCCCTGTGCAGGATTGTCCTTTGGTAAGTGGTGATGGGAATCATGGAGTAGGAATTGGTTAGAAGTTTATTCATGGGGCAACCAGTGGTCCAGTGACAGCAGAACCCTGGCAGCCTTAAAAATCAATGGTAGATTTGGGACTGTGTGTGTTAGAACTAGGGGAAGATCTCTCCTGCCTGAGTCAGGTGTGAGGCCTCAAATGGCTCTGGAGGTCCTGTCAGGGGCCCTGCAGAACATGAGGCTCCCTGTGCTGCCCCTGTCTGACAGGAGCACTGAGGGAGGCCCCAGTCACATTCTAATCACTGAGATTAGATTCTAATCTAATCATGATTCTGTCTCCACTAGAATCATGAGCACTGTAGGGCTCCCCTGAGACCTTTTGTGCTACTTTCCATGTATGTCTGACCTGCCCAGGATTCTGGATTCCTCAGAAATAGAAAGCTGCCAGCTGGACCAGCAGTTCATGAAGAAGAGTCCTTATATATCATGAGCTTGAATTCAATGATGTGGAGGTTCCATGGAACTTTTTATATATTGCTGGTGTGCATGCTAAGGGGCTTTCAAATGAATAAAGAAGCAGTGATTCAATAGGGGTTGTATGGAGGGGGTGGGAAAATCATCACTAGAGTCTACACTGACTCATCTCACCCAGCACTCTACCCTCACCAGCTCATTGAATATTAGCCCCTGTCAGAGTCTAGATTCCAGGTTGAACACTCCCTCATGCCCACTTTGATGCCTTTTTCTAAGACCTTGAGTTGTTTCTCTGTGGGTTGTACCCTAACCTTACTTGAATCTCAATGCCTGCACCAGGGCTTGCTGAGAGATGCCCAAAATTGAAAAGATGTGTGGAAAGATAGTAAGTGGGTAATTTGTTTGCCTTACATGTGGCCAACCCAATTTCAATCCTTGGCATCCCATAGAGTACCTTACACCTCCACCAACAAACCTTGCCAGGAGTGATTCCAGAGTATAGTGCCAGGAATAAGCCCTGGAAACTATTGCATATGGTCCAAAAACAAAACAAAACAAATAGAAGAAGAAGAGATGTGTGATATAGGATGTGAGCTGAAGGAGCACAGTGCATTCAAGGGGAATTCTGTGGTGGCAACTCATCTCATCTATTCCTTCTGGACTCATTTACATCTGGTCAGCTCAGAAGAGAATCTTTCAGGGAGAGAGGGACTAAAAACTATGGAAGACTGTCCAAAGATAAAGTAGTGTCAGTGGTTTGGGGAAGGTAGACAGCTGTTCTAAAAGTCAAGAAAAAAATCCATAATCTGAGGCTGAGGTGGAAGAGGTGAGACTGTTCCTGAGAAATGCATGTCAGCACAGGCTTCTTATCATGGCCCCAAAGGTTTTCTGCTGCTAACCTACAAGTTCTCCAGTTTGTTGTGATGACATCTCTCAACCAGAAAATACCAGCATATCAAAGCTAAATAGAACATTTCATGCCCTCAAATTTATCCAAAGATATGACATTGAGGTGTGTACAATTCCTGAGAGGCTCTGTGTGGCTGTGGTCTGACAGAGACTATCCCTGGGCAGAGAGAGCAAGAAGCCGTGTCCTGATTCTTAGAAAACAAAGGACTCGCCCTTCTGTGCTCACACTGGGTCCCTACTGGGGATGGGGAGGAACATGTTCTCTGTGGGCAAAGTTTTGCTTCCCCACAGGGACCCACACCCCTGACTTCCCTGCAGCTGGGCTGGTCCCCACACACCCTTCCCCTCTGCCTGCCCAGCCTGCCCAGCCCCCTCTCATTTGCAAGTCCTCAGAGCTCATGCCTGGACACTCAATAATAGTCTGTGTCCCTGGGTAGGGTCAGTCTCTGTCACCCCCAGAGTGGACATGAGGGTCCCTGTGCATCTCCTCAGCTTCCTGCTGCTCTGGCTCCCGGGTAAGGAGGGAAATGAGAGTTTACATGAATTTGGACTGTCTGGCTCTTTAGGGAAATTATTTCAGTTATGATTAAGATAATGATGTCCACTATATTTTATATCTCAGGTACCAGGTGTGATATCCAGATGAGCCAGCCTCCATCCATGTCTGCATCTCTTGAAGACAAAGTCACCATCACCTGCAAGGCCAGTCAAAACATTTACAATTTGTTAGCCTGGTATCAGCAGAAACCAGGGAAAGCTCCCAGGCTCCTGATCTATTACACAAGCAATTTACAAGAAGGCGTCCCTTCCCGGTTCAGCGGCAGTGGATCTGGGACAGATTACACTCTCACCATCAGCAGCTTCAAGCCTGAGGACGCTGCCACTTATTACTGTCAACAGTATGGTAGTAGCCCTCCCACAGTGATACATGCCAGAACATAAACCCCCAGAGATCAGCTGTGTGAGGCTGGGCTGCCCCAGCTGCTCCTCCTGGTGCCTCCACTGCTGAGGGTGTTTCAGATGCAGCCAACTGTGCAATGATGGACAGTTCTGGAGCATGTTGAAGGAACATCTTAGGCTCCATTATTCTCAATCTCATCCCAGCAGCGCAGACATGACAACATATGTTCTGATTGTATTTACAGAGATTTTTTTTTTCTGAAATAAGTAGGTGACAGTGTCATTCAGATTTCTTATGAGTTGGCCTGGGCACTCTAGAAGGCCTAGAAACCATGCTTTTAAGGATAGTTTTTAATAATCACACATATTGCCACCCCAGTTTTGAGGACACGTGAGCAGCTTCATAGCCTCATACTGAGGGCGTCTCCCAGGGTGCATCCTCCCCTGATGTCCTGTCTGATGTGGGACAGAAGGAGAGACTGCATCTCACCAGGGACAAACCCTCACAATCCTGTGGTGTGTCAGGGTTTGGAGCTGGGAGGACGGGGACTGAGATCTACTCCCTTGACTGAGGGATTTTGATCCTGAAATCTTAATGGGAAATAAAACAAATTTAGTGACAGGATACAATTTTAGTGTGGTATACTATCCTGGATACCCTTGAATGTGTAGAGAGGTATAAACTTCATTTCAAGGTGTGTGTGTTGGGAGTGGGGGGAAAATTCAGGCAAGTAAGAGGAAATATCTGTCACACTCTCATCCCTTAGTTCATGAATTTGCTTGAGGGGCACCCTACCCAAGGCATATTCGATATTCGATAAGAGAAAATTTAGAAAGGAAAATGTCCACACCTCGTACTTAGCCCAAAGTCTTATACTGAGGCCTCGTGGGAAATACCCTGGATCACAGTGCCTGAGCTTCCCTGCTCGGCCAAGCCTTGATGCTCTCAGAGGGAATGTAAGTCTATGGAAATCATTGTTACCTTAAGAAACTCCATATTATTATTGATATTTTCTCAGTCGTGTTGCCCACAAACCCACCATTTATCTAGCAATATTGATTTTCCTTGGATTTGAATCCCTAGAATGGCAACATAAAATATGGGGCACATTGGTGGGAAAAATGTTGACCTCTTTTCAAAAAAAAGATGCCCAGATCTGCATTTCATGTTTTGTTTTCCACTTTCCCTCAGCACAGACCAACCACTCAGAGCCTTTGCCAAACTGGTTGGGCCTGTAGGCAGGAAGCCCCTGGGCCCTGGAGTTGCTGTCCCGAACACGGGCTCTGAGTCCCCCAGACCCTGGGCTCTGGCTCCAGCTGAGAACGGGAATGTGGGGGCTCAGGGACAGGTGCCTGTGACCCGGGCACTGAGATGAGACCTTGGCTCAGCCCGTGCAGTGGCACAGCCCTGCCTGCTCTAGCACATCAATGGCACCAGCAAGACCTTGGGGACACAATCAACACAGGGACACCCTGGAGTTCTGTCTCTGTGTCTGGGTTCTAGTGCAGACTCAGGGCCCAATATCCATCTTCCCTCAGGGGCTCAACAGAGTCTCCATATGTATCCAACAGAACCAGAAACCCAAGAAGTTTCCAGATTTCTGCTACATGTAGTATCCACACTGACACATGTATCACACAGTTGGCTGAAGGGAACAGAAATAACTATTGGACCCTGCTGTCCTGGTGATGTGGCTGGATTTTAAGGACCAGAGATATTGTACAACGTGTAAGGTTCTCTTTTTTTATTTTGTTTTGTTTTGTTTTGTTTTGCGGTCACACCTGGGGATGCACAGGATTTACTCCTGGCTCATGCACTCAGAATTACTCCTGGCGGTGCTCGGGGGACCATATGGGATGCTGGGAATCAAACCCGGATCGGCCACATGCAAGGCAAATGCCTTACCCACTGTGCTATCGCTCCAGCCCCGATGTGGCTGGATTTTGCTACATAAAACCTCTCTATTAATATGGCCAAACAGAGTGGAAAGACTTCAATTGGACTAAACACACTTTTTTTAAATAGGCTCACTAAATTTATTTTTTAAATCATAAAACGTTTCTTACAAAAGAGCATTACATTCTGCACACTGCTCTGAATAGATGCCAGGGACATATGGACTATTATTACTCTTCCTGTCGACCCCCACCCCCAAATCTTACAGTGACCACAAAGCAAAGTGTTCACAATAATTATGTGGGGGGAAATTTTTCTTTTTAACCACCAACAATGAACAAAAATTAAAATCTGTTTTTGTTCCAAAATTTCAATGTTAGTTTTTGCACTCCCTTCCCCCCACCCTGCTTTTTTTTGTATCAGCAAAGGAAATATTTTGGTTTTAATCTTTACTTTCTGATCTGCACAGTCATGTTCCTTTTGTGTTACAATACTACTATACATACATGGACAGGAGAGGAAACACCTGCAAATGACATACCTTTCATGTCGTCTCAACCCACCACCCACACCCACAAGCCAGCCGGACAGCCGGTGGGTGAGGCTCAGTGGCCGCCACGGCCAGAATCACTCGTCTTAATCTTTAATTATAAAACTATCCTTGGGAAAGGCGTGTGTGGGCTGGACGCGCTCGGGCACTCCCGGGGGCTCTGCTGCGGCAGGCGGCATGGGAGCTCAGCCCGTGTCTCAGCGGACCCTGGGGACAAGGCTGACTCGAGGCCCCCTGTCCCCTGTCCGATCCCTGTGCTGTGCCCTGGCAGCAGGGCTCTGGCCCGGTCTTGCTGGACGTCGTGTCTGGGCTACTGGGAGCATCAGTTTCTGACTCATACCGTCTATCCTCAGCTCAGTCCACGGTCCCGTTGTAGGACTTGTTGAACTTGTTGAAGGTGAAGTCCATGGTGTGTGTGGAGGTGGGCTTTCTGTACAGCGGGCTGGAGGCCATTCCATAGCGAGCCAGGGATCGCTCACTCTGGAACTTGGCGAACTCCCTCCGGTCATGGATGGTGACAAGCAGCTTCCAGATGGCCAGCAGGGCAAGCCCCACCAGGAGGATGCTGCCTACCACGCCCAGCAGGATGGTTGTGGCATGGGGGGGGGGGGGGGAGGTTCCACACTCTGGTTCCCTGAGAACAGTCAGGTTGGTAAGCCTGCTGGGGAGCTTTGCGTAGATGAACAGCATGACACAGTCCTTGGTGGTTTTGTAGAAGCACAGCACTGCATCCTGGTCATCTTTCCCGATGGCGTCGGTCCATGTGACCACCTCGTCCTTGCACAGAGCCTGACAGATGTGGTTGTCGGCTCGGCTCGCCGAGTGCAGCAGCAGGCACTTCGCACACTCTCTCTTGGTGCTGCAGGCATCGGGGCAGGTGGGGCACTTCTCACACATCTCCCCAAAGGCTCCTCGCTCTGTGCACTGGCACTGCCCGCAGACACAGTGCCCACGGCCACTGCAGATCTGGCGGTCCTTAGCCCAGCACGTGCTGGTGTCCGTTGAGCAGTTACAGTTGTCCCCGATGTAGCCTGTGTGGCACTTGCATTCTCCACAGTGACACTCGCCATGACCTGAGCAAAGCACTCCTCTGTTCGGCACATCCGCACACAGGAGAAGTTGTCACACTCGCCGTATGGCCCGTAGATCTTCCCAAACTCGCTCTTGTAGCAGGAGCACTGGTTGCAGCTGCACTCGCCGTGCCCGCTGCACAGTGGCTTGCCCTCCGCCTCCCGGCACAGGTTCTGGAACACTCTCCGGCTCTTGCCTTCCTGGCACTCGCACCTGGTGCCCAGGTGGCTGGGGTTGCACTCGCACAGGCCACACACGTAGGTCCCGTTCCCGCTGCACCAGGTGCTGTCTGGTTCAGGCTCGAGGCTGCAGCGGCACCTGCAGTAGTAGGTGACGCCCACCTGCAGGCTGTCCTGGAAGCCCATGGGCCAAAGGGTGAATCTGTGCTCCGCGGACCGGCTCGGGCAGCTCCGCGCCTCCACGTACACCTCGAAGGATGCTGTGTCCCCGATCTTCAGCCCCTCACACTTCCTCTGACCAGGGTAGGATACTCCATCCTGGCACAGTGAAGAAGAGGTTCAGGTCCTCTGGCTGGTCCCACACCGACAGCTCCACCTTAGACCGGATGCTACTGTATGCATTGATAATCAACTGGATGATATTTTTGGAGTCACTATGTAAAATCTCCACTGTAGTTCCAGGGATCAGGGCTGTAAAATTCTTGTAGAGCGTGCAATGTTTCTTCGTCACTGCAAAGATGAGGTTGATGTTGTTCTCCGCCAGCTTCTCTCCGAGCAAGGCCAGGGATGGATAATCCATCTGGCTAGACGCCGTGTACTCATTGGCCTCATTCAGGTGGCACTGGCCGTCGTGGGGCTGCACCAGCCCCGCCAACTTACCGTCCAACGTGATGTGGGGCATGTTGTCTGTGGTGAACATGAGCAGGTGCAGTGCGTACTTTCACCAGCCGATCATCTCCTTGCACACAGCAGCCTGCAGGATAGCATTGAAGGCTCCCTCGGGGCCATCTCGGTTCCGGGACACCCTCTGCTTCCGAACTTCCTCATTGAAGCTGTCGACTCTGTCCTTGAGGGGCAGCAGGTGGCGGAAGCCGAAGGAGGGGAGGCAGTTTGGAAACAACTTGTAACCAATGCATGGGTTGGTCTGGTACCTCGGCGCTGTGTAGGAGAAGGGAGAGATATTCTTGTCTACAAAAGACCCAAAGCCCAGTCAGAAGTTGCTGGTGAGCTTCCTCATTTCCTCCGCCAGCTTGGTGCCCAGGTTCTGGATGCTGTCCAGGTCATCCGTCATGGACAGGGAGAGGTCCGTCAGGTAGTACAAGTCCACGGGGTAATCTTCCACCTGTCGGACCTGCAGCTGGAAGTTAGTCTTGTCCCCAGGCCGCAGGCTCAGGGCTATCTCCTGCGGGGTCATCTGGATGACATCGGAGCCCGAGGGGCTGGGGCTCTTGGTGCTGAGGGGCAGGCTCCGCAGGACCCGTGTGCTGCTGGCCGGGCTCTCCACCTCACCTGCATAGCCACTGCGCTCCAGGTTGGCCTTCAGGTCACACTGGAACACCACCGCACGCGAGCTGCCAAAATCCTCTTTGGAGCACCAGGCACACTTGGGGTGGATGAGCAGACATTCTTCACATGACGTGGCACTTCCACTAGAGCAGATGTTGAGGCCTGGGAGGCCGGGGACCAGCACACAGAGCCCGAGCAGGCAGGTGTAGAGGGGCACTGGGGCCCTCGGCATGCTGGCGGCGGGCCAGGGGCTCAGCGCAGGGCGGCCACCATCCACCCGCTGCTCGGCACGGCCTCGCCTCCACCCTCCCCTTCCTCGGGCCTGGCTCCACTTTCCTTGCTCCTCTCTCCTCCCCTCGGCCCCCCCCCTGTTTCTAAGGAACTAAAACATTACATCTGGTGAACAGCAAAGATTTCACTACACCTCAAATGCAGAACACCCTTGAAGCAGAGGAATGTTGGCTTTTTAAACAAAGGCAGATAAAAAAAGAAAAAAAAGCAGGACTCCTTCAGTTCTTCACTAGTCTTAGAAAAACTTTCCAGAATACTGCTTCACATTGTTCTGCAGCAAATACTGTGCATTCTATATCTGGTCCTGTGTTCCTGTAATGGTAATGATTCGACCTTCGGATCCTTCTAAAGGTTCATCAATTTTGATAGAAGCTCCTGATTCAGGATGGATTTGTTTAATTCGTTTGCCAATAATAGACCCAGCCAAATCTTTGGGAATAGTTACTTGTGTAGTAATAATAGGTCCATCAAGAAAAATATGAGTTTTCTGTACGACTGTTCCACTGATTCTTTGAGTTCCTTGAACATCCTCAGCATTTCATCTCAGAATTCTTTGTCGGAGAGACCATACTTGTGGGTACCTCCTGTTGAGGATTCGGGGCTCTTTTCTTCATCTTCTACTCGTAGTGGAGATTTGCACTGTTTCTTTATGTTGTTGTGGATCTAACGAGGTAAAGCCTTTAGGTTCACTGGAACTGTTCCCTCTGATTGCCAGAGAAAATTCTGAATAAGATCCACAGTGGTCAACCTTTTCCTAGTTTAGAGTATTTCTTTCCTCGTGGACATTACTCTGTGACTTATGATGGGCATCTAGTGCAGCATTGGAAGAGATGTTGTTTCCAATTGGGCTGTATGAAAATCTTTGAATACACTTGTTTTTTGGAGGAACTGTAGTCGGCCAGAAGATTGTTGCTGTGTTGTGTTTGAGGTGGCCAGAATGCTTTCCACAAAATTAGATAATGAAGGTTGGGACGGAAGTCTAAGGTGCTGGCAGTGAAGGATAAAACTGCAGAAGGCCACGCCCACTTTTGATGAGGCCACGCCCCTCCGGTGGGGCCACACCCCCAGTCAGTTCCAATGTTAATGTCCACTTTACTGAGATCCGCAAGTACCTATTAGAGGGGACCGGCGCTGATCACGCACAAACAGAGGGCTCCAATGAAGGCGATGCCCGCGGCCGGGAAGCCCCAGGCAGTGGACGTAGGGGACACAGGGCTGAATGGGAGGGGAGCGCTAAGGTCACCATATAAGCCACAACCCCCTGCATAGGAATAATCATATCCAGAGCCATCCTATGGTTCATAAGCCATCTGCCATTCGGATGGGCTCCATGTATCTATTGCAGAGTCCCAAGTTTCATCAGCTAACCATGAAACCAACCATGCCATCGTAACGATCTCTGGGTCTTTCTCTTCTGTCATAGGCTATCAGTTCTCCTCCTCTAGGTGGTGGTGGTGGAGGAAGGGGAAGATTCCGAGCTCTGCTACCACCTCTTCAACCTCGTCCAGGAGGTGGAGGCGGTGGCCCATGTTGAGGGCTCATGTCATCATAATCTCTTCTAGATGGAGGCATAGGATGGCCACCCCAGCCAGGAGGCATTCTGTCAAAAACACCTCTTCTCTGCATAGGAAATCCCACAGGACATCCACGATGGTCTTCAAACATCATAGTAAAACCACCATAATCATAGGTTTCATCATAAAAATTTGGATCATAAAGCTGTGCACGTTCTTAGATAGGAGACTGATATAAGATCAAGGATAGTCTATGCACTCTACAACCCTACCTGGTTTTCCTCCAATAAGTACAACTCTGTCAGTTGAGTGAGGATAGCATTCCTGGAAAAGCTTGATTGTTGTCTGAGTGTTCTCTCATAGTTCTTTGATTTTGGCACCGTTGACCCCAATAATTCCTCCTGCCAGACTCTAATGAATCAACAGTCTCAATTGGCAGTTAAGCATTCCACAGCATCAGATTCAAGTGGGAGCTGGCTGGTTGCAGTGGGTGATGACAACTGCAGGCCCTCTTCCAAGGTAGGGATGATTTTCTTCAGAATTTCTCCTATTGTTTCAATATCAGCACTGATACTTAATATGCACTTTGGGCCACTGCTGTGTGGGACTGAAACACTGGCATTGTATTCTGTACGGAGAGCCTTAATATTCTTGCCTCCTTTCCCAATCACTACCCTAGCATTCTTTTTTTAAAAATAATTTAATTTATTTTATTGAATCACCATGTGGAAAGTTATAAAGCTTTCAGGCTTATGTCTCAGTTATACAATGCTCGAACACCCGTCCCTTCACCAGTGCACATATTCCACCACCAAAAAACCCAGTATACCTCCCACTCCCCCACCCTCCACCCCCACCTGTGTAGCTGATAAATTTCACTTCACTTTCTCTTTACCTTGATTACATTCCATATTTCAACACAAAACTCACAATTGTTGCTGGAGTTTCCCCCCAACGAACAGTCCTGCTGACAAGGAAGCATTAGATAATTAGCTTCCCATTGCTCAGAATGAAGAGATAAGAAGTCGCTATTGTGGCTGTGCAGTTGGGAGTTCTGTATTTTAGTATTTTAGTAACTAAGTCCAGGGAGATTTATGTTAGAAATTGCATCATTTCCCTTCATGGGGCAGCATGGGGCTATGTTCACAGTCTAGAGATATTTCTGCAAGTGGTTGCTGGTACCAAAAGTAGTCTAGCTGGCCTCTGGATCGTGTTCGATCAGCATTAGTGGGTCCACAAAAACATGTGGCCACCTGGGTCACATCTCAATGGAGAGCACACCGCTATGCCCCCCATCTTGAGATCGCCCATGAGTCCCGCTGTTGCAAGTTCATACCTCTTTTTTTCTTTCTTCCCGCGCTACTAAATTCGTACCTCCTTAATGGTCCTTATGAAATGGTGGACACCACGCCTTGTTTTCCCAAAAAGGGAAAAAAGCCAAGAAAGAAAGACCTTTCCACTCCTTGGCCGGCGTGTGCCCCAGCATTCTTACTCTGAAGCAGAATGCATAATTCAACCAACTCATCAGTGTTTCTAGATCTCTTAAAAGCTTGTTCCTCCTCCGTATCTTCTGCAGGGTGTTATCAAATTCACCATTGGTTTCGGTGTTATGGAAGCTTTCCTCTGGGTGTTCAGTTTTCATTTTCTTGTATTAAATGGACACACCAGGTTTCTTTTCCGTTCTTGCTTCTCATGGTTCGCGATCCCGGCCCCGACGTTCCCGCACGACTCGTGACCATGCCGCGCAAAATCGAGAAAATCAAGGACTTTCTGCTCACAATGCGGCAGAAGGACGCCAAGTCCATCAAGATCAAGAAAAATAAGGACAACATGAAGTTCAAGGTGCGCTGCAGCAAGTACCTGTACACGCTGGTCATCACCGACAAGGAGAAGGCCGAGAAGCTGAAGCAGTCGCTGTCCCCAGGTTTGGTGGTGAAGGAGCTGAAATGAAGCAGACATGCCATGAACTGTATTAAAGATGGAAAACTCAAAAAAAAAAAATGAACACACCAATCGCACAAGTCCGCCATCCCTCCGCCCCCTCAGCCGGTCAGACAGACAGTGCTAGACTGAACATATTTTAAAGTGACATAAAAGAAGCCATAAGTTACACAGGGAAGTGCTTACTTTTTGACACAGCAAAAGGCCAGTTTGGGAAACATTTATGCATAAGCTCAAATCAATCATAGCAAAAAATAATCCAGAACCAGGAATGCAGATGAATGCAAGGTTTTCATATCCGAGGCCCTGGATTAGATTCATGACACCAACACATTAAACAGTGCTATTGGGCACTAATGGTTGGAATACAACAATGGTTTCTAAAGCAGCCGTGAGGACAGACCTCACAAGTCATATCCATAGGCCGATGACTTCCAAGGCCGCCTCACTGGTGCAGCAGCTGTGGGTGTCAGAGTGAGTCTGGAGAGTTCTTGAAGGAGGCATGGAGCTGGATTGACAAGTCTACCTCAGGAGTCAGGAGCCCTCTGCTCCCTGACACACCCCCACTACTCACCTGGCATTTCACCTTCAGCTTCCTCTTCCTTCATGAAAATTTTTCTGAAATTACATCCATGACATGAGGATGAAAGAAACTAGCACTCAGCTCCTGATGACATGCATCCCTCCTGAATTCCTGTTTCACTCTTAATGGTTACTTCAAAACTAGCTGAGATTTTATTATAAAGAGAAATCATCTTTTGCATTGTGCTTACAGAGTGGCCTTGTGTTGTGTATTACAGCATGTGTTTCAAAGACCGATGTAAAATGTCTCTCCTGAATCCCTAGGACAAGCATCTGAAATCATTTTAGCTGCTGGATCAGAAAACAGCCACTAGATGGAGGCAGACTCCATAACTGACCATGCAGGGAGCCTGGATTATAAAGCACTGGAACAATAGCTGAGCTAGTGTCAAATTGTCAATAAGCAAATGGGGTCCTGTGGGAATGATGGGAAATGTATGGAAGTAGCTGTTAGAGGCTGAGTTTTATGCAAGTCATCATGTTCTTGCAGTGTGAGCACAAGTCCAGTATTACCTATCTACTGGAAACATTGGTGGAGTTACCCCTAATCCACATCTCCCCAATTTATGTTGTGACATTATTTCATCATGACTGTAGACAGGGAAGATAAGCCATCACTTACTGAAAAGTAATGTCACAGGAGGGAGTATAACAAGAGAGTATAGAGACATCAGGGAATCCCCCTCTGTCCCCATAGGCACCCACCCAGAGAAGCCTGTTAGGACAAGGGGAGAGAGGGGCTCCTGCTGACAGAAGGAGGGTCTCACAGGATGTGACCTTGATCTTCACTCTCCAGCCTCCTGGTGTGTGAGAATCCCGTGTGTGTGGTGTGAGCACCCAGCCTGTGTGTTCCTGTGAAGAAGCCTGAGCTGATGCTTCACATCCCTGGACCCTCAGAGCAAGGCTGCCTCAGGGGCACCTCAGGTAAGGGGGGACCCTGTAAAAAACTAAAGCACACCGAAGGGCGTGTGCACTTGTGGGCTCTCCGTGTGGCTCTGTCTCACCGCCCACTTTCAGTGCTCTGGAACCCCAGTGTGTGGACTGGATCGGGACGGCTGTTGTCCAAGGACAGGAAAAGGAAGAAGGAGGACCAAGCTGGTTGCTGATTAGTTACCGTTTATTCAATCTTCCATCTTTCTCCTCTCCCGCACTCCTGGCTCCGTCCTCTCTCTGGATCTACTGCAGCCTCTCTGGATCTCCTGTCTCTCTGTCTCTCTCCCTACTAGTCTCTCCCACCTTGCCCTCTAGGCTACACCCAGTCAGGTAGCAAAATCAACATAAGAAAGCCCTTCCTGAGGGCAGCCAGGTATAAAGGGAACACTACCTAAGGGCTTTCCAGAGCCCTTCCTGACTCTTTTTTTTGTTAGTTTGTTTGGTCTTTTTTGCTTTTTGGGTCACACCCGGCAATGCACAGGGGTTACTCCTGTCTCTGCACTCAGGAATCAACCCTGGCTATGCTCAGGGGACCATATGGAATGCTGGGAATCCAACCCGGGTAGGCCACATTCAAGGCAAATGCCCTACCCGCTGTGCTATTGCTCCAGGCCCGCCCTTCCTGACTCTTAAGGTGTTTTTCTTTTTTCCTTAGTCCAAACACTTATTAACATCTTAATACTAGTTATTTTTGTATGGACATAGCAAGAGATACATAGAGGCTTGCAAGGCAACATCTTGCCACAGACTCAGACCACAGCATTCAGGCCAGATTAATCATTTCTAACCCTAGCAGGGTCCAAATCTAGTTATCACTGTTTGGATCATGGCAACATTTGTCCATGACCAAGCTCTTAACTTATAGTTAAGCATTAGGCACTTTGGCCAGGCCCATCTCGATGCCAGGGTAGCACACAACTCACTGCTTGCCCTGGGTCCGTCTCGTCCCACGGCGGGACCCTGCTTTTGGGGGTGCTAGGAAGTAAGGGCAGTTGAGGCTTAGGTCTAGAGAACAGATGCCCAGGAGGAAAATATCATGTAGAGTAATATGTCTCCCAGGTTACAAAACCATAGCATTTGCTAAGTCTTCCTGTGTCCATACAAAAAGGACATGGCTCTGAATAAACTGTGCAAAGGACTCAAGGAGAAGAGAAAAACAATATTTACAAATCAACAGAACACTAAGAAAGAAGTTACAAATAAACAAAGAGGAATGGGAGCACTGTAACGGGAGTAACCCAATAAACCTAAACTACCTGAGGGTATGTAATCCTACAGGACCCTATTACCTCTCCTACCCTATACTATGACTGCTCAGGCTTCATGCTCAGCTTGTTTGTTGAGCCTGACCTTGACTTTACGATGAAGCTGTTGTTGCTTTGATTCAGATCAGATACATCAAGCCATATGGTCCTAGAACTGCATTTCTCAGCCAGATGGCTGAATATTGTTCACAGTGACCATTGGGCCCTATGAACAGGACATGAGGGGCTCCCAAATAAATTAATGTTTTAAATAATATTTTGTTTGCTTTGGAGCCACACCTAGCAGTGCTCAGGGTTTACTCTGTTTCCTTCAGGGATCACTGCTGTCCCAACTTGGGGGACCGACCATACGGAGTGTCAGGGGTCAAACTAGAATTGACCACACACAAAGTTAAGAGCACAGCCTGCTGTGCTATCGCTGTAGTCCCCCCCAAATTAATTATTTTTATTTTAACACTGTAGAAAATATAATATTAGGATATCAGGACAAAGAGAAAACAAAATTTGCCTTGATAAAATGCTACAGGTGTGAAATCAAAGAAATGTGTATAGTTCCTTAGGGGAAATGCAAAGCTGTGAATTAAAGGAGTTTGTACAATCCTAAAAGGGTCTGAGTGGCTGTGGTGAGAGAGCCTGAGGGCAAAGAGAGCAAGAACTGTGTCCTGACTCTCAGGAGACCAGGGACCGCCCTACTCTGCTCACACTGGGGTCCTCCTGGGGCCTGGGGAGGAGCATGTTCTGTGGGAGAAGTTCTGCTTCCCCACAGGGACCCACACCCCTGACTTCCCTGCAACTGGGCTGGTCCACACACACACCCTCCCCCCTCTGCCTGCCCAGCCTGCCCAGCCCCCTCTCATTTGCAAGTCCTCAGAGCTCATGCCTGAACACTCAATAATAGTCTGTGTCCCTCTGCAGGGTCAGTCTCTGTTACACCCAGAGTGGACATGAGGGCCCCTGTGCAGCTCCTCAGCTTCCTGCTGCTCTGGCTCCCGGGTAAGGAGGGAATGAAGGTTGACTTGACATACTGCTAACTGGGCTTCAGGGAAGCTAAACTGAAGTATGGTGACTGGTGATGATATGTGTTTATATTTTCAATCCCAGGTGCCAGGTGTGATATCCAGATGACCCAGTCTGCATCCATGTCTGCATCTCTGGGAGAGAAATTCCTCATCACCTGCAGAACCAGTCAGAACATTAAGAAAAATGTGAACTGGTATCAGCAGAAACCAGGAAAAGCTCCTAGGATCTTGATCACTGATGGATCCAGTTTACAAATGGGGGTCCCTCTCTGGTTCAGTGGCAGTGGGTCAGGGACACATTTCACTCTCACCATTAGCAGCGTGGAGCCTGAAGGTGCTGCCACTTATTAGTGTCTGCAGTATGAGAATATGCCTCGCCCAGTGATACGAGCCAGAACATAAACCAGCCACAGATCAGCTGTGTGAGGCTGGGCTGCCCCAGCTGCTCCTCCTGGTGCCTCCACTGCTCAGAGTGTCAGATGCAGCCACGCTGTGATGTGTTAGAGATTCTGGTACAAGTTGAAGAGACACATTTTGTCTCTATCCATCTCCCATTATTCCAGCAGCACAGACACAGCGGAGCAGCTGATTTAGTTTATGGAGATTATTTCTCCTGAATAATGTGGTGACAGTGTCATTTAAAATTCAGAGGTGAGGGGAAAGGACACTCTATAAAGCTTATTAAAATAAACTAATATTTTCTCATAACAAAATGTGAAGACAGTGTACATCATAATGATCTCACACTGATTACATCTCACAAGTACTTCCTCACCATGTCAAGGCACCTTCTGATGTGGGCCAGAGGGAGAAACTGCATCTTGATACCTACAGAGTTGGGAGAATATGCTGAAATCTGCTACCTTGACTGGAAGGATAAGGACCTAAATTGCCATTGAAAAAAATAAATACTTTAGTCACAGGGAAATGGTATTTTATATTCAATACCACTTGAAATCAAGTTTAGACCCCATGTGGAAAAATGAATGTTTGGGTAAAATTAAAGACAAGTGAGAAACAATGGAAGAGATGAATATTTCAACAACTGATGCTAAGTCTAATGTTTTGCTATCTAGGGCTCAAAAACAGAATATCCTCAATCACAAAGGCAGTGTTTCCTGTATGCTCAGGTCTTGAACATTCTATAGTGAATATGAAAATTAAAGTCACTTCCTCAGGAGATTTCTGATATTAATCATATTTCTCCAGAATGGAAACACAAAATCCAGCATTCACATAACAATATTGAGCTGCTCCTGACAGGAGAGGCATCACCCACAGCCTGAACTCAAGGGGGAAACTTGTTTCCTCTTGGATTCCAAGTCCATTGTGGGTCTCCTTCCTTATGTCAAATCATGAGTGTCACTCACCTGCCAGGATGCTTACACATCTTGACCTGGGCAAGACCTGCTGGTCTAGACTGCCATGAAGTCTGATTTTGACTGTTGGGAGCTGAATTTTGTGGAGAAAATCTATCAGACTGTGAACCAATACCTGGGTTTGCAGTTCTGGGACATGCAATAGAATAAAGGAACAGTGGTGAGTTGGGGTGCTGGCATGATGCATTAACGGACATGGATACTAACTCACCTCACACAGCCCTGTTCTTGCACCAGTCTAGAATCATAACCTTCCTTATGGGAAAACAATCTTCACTATATATTAACTCCAACATCACATGCTGGTGTCTAAGTACTCATAAAAGTTTCCTCCCACTACCTGAATTTCAACACCTTTGAGGATGCTGACATTCACTGTCTTGTGGTGCTGTCCCCAGTCTTGTTCAGACATTAAGCCCTTCATCAGGCCTCTGAGAGCTGCTATGTCTTAGGAATAATGAGATGTTTGTTACTGAGAGATACACAGGGGATGGGACAGAAGACATTCAATAAGGAATGTGTCTAGGTGGAGTGTTTCATTCATCCCACCTGGACACATTTTCATCTGGTCGGTTGAGGGGAAGATGAAGGAAAGAAATAAGAACCTTCAGGGAGGCCCTGAGGTTCCCAGTCTACTATGACACAGCTATTCAAGGCAGCATGGCTTAGCAGATATGAAGGTGAAATTCCTGACCTCAGGACCAGGTTGGTGGGATAATGTCTAGAAAAATAATGAGGATAGAGGGCTTGAAGAAGACAGATTGGCTTGTCGGATAGTCTCTAAATTGGCAAGGATTTATCAACCATGATCCTATACTGTTTATGACTCTTTCCCCTAAGCATTTCTCTTTGATTTTAATGAAATGTGTCATTCATAGAATTTTAGGAGTTGGTTTCAGTGATAACTCAGCATAGCATGAACTAGGACCCATGGCAGAACCCTGACACCACCTGGTCCCAAAACACCTCCAGATGTTGGCAAGCTGTTTTGCAGCCCTGCAACCAGAGAGCTTTCTATCCCTGCACCCTACGAATGAATTTGTCAGACCAAATAAGTGAGTCTTATTCATAGAATCTGCCCCTGGATCCTATGAATACCACATGTGATCCCCCCAAAATAATATAACTTAAAAAATAAAATTTTATATATTTAATTATAATATTGGGATCATCACTGTCATCCTGTTGCTCATCGATTTGCTCGAGCAGGCACCAGTAACATCTCTACTGTGAGACTTGTTGTTACTGTTTTAGGCATATCGAAAACTACCTGTGCAGGCGAGATACTCTCAGTAGTTTGCCGGGCTCTCCAAGAGGGGCAGAGGAATCGAACCCAGGTCAGCCGTGTGCAAGGCGATCTCCCTACCCATTGCGCTAAGGTATGAGAGATGAGAGACATCTCTCATCAGGTCTCTCATCTCTCATCCCTTAATCACATGCAGTGTTCGGCTCTTATGATTTCTAACTACCACAGCAGCCTCCTAAGGAATTTCCTCTGGGAGAGGTGGATGGAGCTATGAATGAGTTACTATGAGCATGAAGCCTCTGGGGCAGTCAGACGTGTGTCTGTGAGTGCACTGAGGAGGGAGAAGTGTGTGTTCTGTTAGATGTGAGGCAGAGGGCTTCTACAGGCTCAGTGAGAAGATGCACAATGCTGGAAACTCCAAGATATGATCCCCTAAGTCACATCTATTGTGTCCAGCAGACAGCAGGGTCTCTCGCTGTCCAGGGCCCCGCTGCCCAGGGAATGTGTGGCAGAAAGGTGAAGCACTCCAGTTGTTGAATATGAGTGAAAACACTGGCAAACGCTTTTATCTTGTTGAAGTTATGAAGTCCCTATTACTAAAGGATGGGTTACATTTTCTATGTCAAGCTATTTGCACAGAAACATTATGAATTCAATTCACTAAGTTGAGGAAAAGGCAACTTATAAGATTTGGTTCTAACCATATGAAACACTTGTTAACTTGATAGCACCAGATAGCAGAGAATTGTTGACTCCCGTGACTGTCTGAAAATCTGATACTTTGAATATGTGACCTGGGAAGAGACTCATAATAGGCATGTGGGAGATAGAGAAGCAAAGTGGTCACATATATTCCTGGGGTTGACTTGAACACATTTATACATAGGTAAAAGTGTCTGACGAATCAGAAGTCTATTATTTGTAAGAGCCATGGACAGAACACCTTTCATTCCACAATAAGATTTAAAGTAAGTTTGATTCAAACTTCTACTTTTCAAGCAGTTCCCAAGTTTCAATTTTATTCATAGAAAAAAAGAGTCACTTTGTTCACACGAGAGACTCCATCCACATACACCATATTTTCACACCAATGCACCCACCCATGTATTTACAGGTAGTCCCAGGGGAGGGCCTATATTTTAGTCTGACATAAAGGTCAGCTCTGCACTTGTTTTCACTCACCAGGACTCCTCAGGTGAACTTCTCAAAAAGAGGTTCCAGCTCAGGTCCTGGGACTGCTGATACTCTGGATCCTGGGTAAGGAGAGAGGACATGAGAAATGGAAACAGTTCAGCAGGGGAGTGTGGGGGGATGCTTGTGTGTCTGTCTGTGTGTTGGATGATACATTTATGATCCTCTGGGACAAGTGACAGAGCTGAGAGAGTGAGACACATTCTTGAAGGAACAAGAGCCTGTGCTCTGGAGAGATGCGACACAAAAGTAGAGATGACACATATAGAGATGACTTTCTCTTCATTAAACTCTCTTCTTTGGGGCTGGAGTGATAGCACAGCGGGTAGGGCGTTTGCCTTGCACGAGGCCGACCCTGGTTCGATTCCTAGCATCCCATATGGTCCCCTGAGCACTGCCAGAGGTAATTCCTGAGTGAAGAGCCAGGAGTAACCCCTGTGCATCGCCGGGTATGACCCAAAAAAGCAAAAAACAAACAAAAAAACTCCCTTCTTTATTCCATTGATGGTTAATATAAACCATTTCAGTAATGACAGTAAGAAAAGGGAGTATTTTGATGAAAATCAGTAGCAGAATGGAAACAATGAATTTGATCATATTTTAATAGAAGGTTGCACTATTTTCAATACATTGTATTCAGGATCCAGGGGCAATGTTGTGCTGACCCAGTCTCCACTGTCCATGTCCATCATCCCTGGAGAATCGGTCTCCATCTCCTGCAGGTCCATTATGACCCTCCTACATAGGAATAGAAATATCTACCTCTACTGGTCCTTCAGAATCCAGTAAAACCTCCAACGGGCCTGATCTACAGAGTTCCTAATCGATAGTCTGGGATTCGATAGTTTCAGCTCAGTGAGTCAAAAACAAATTTTACTCTTTAAATGAGAAGGGTGGAGACTGAGGATGTGTACTATTTCCCTTGAGAGTTTTCTCTAAGGCAGGAAGAAGCCCTAACCATTGCCTGGTGTGACTCCAAGACAATGAAACTGTCAGGGCACGGATCGAGATCTCCCTATAACGACAAAGAGACTCCAGAGACTGCAAACAGAAAGCAGGGTTTATTGTAAGACTGGCTAGCCAGGGTCCAGCCGCCTACGCGGACATGCAGGTCCAGCAGGTTGGGCAAAAGACCCCTAGTTTCTCCAAAGGAGATCTAATATAGATCTAATATAGGCCTTCCCCAGCCATTACAGCAGAGCCCACGCATTTCATAGCCAATAGATTTGTAATATTACAAACTTTCTTAACCAATCCATTTAAAATGACACCACTCCTTACCCTATGGTTTTAGAGATCAGTATTTGCGCCAATATTCAGGAATGTCCCGGTTCTGGGGGCAGTCCTGGGTCTTGTGATATGGGTCTTGTGATACGGGTCTGGTTATCTGGTCTGACCACCACCCTTCTTGCGACCCGGGGTGCCTGTATCCGAATTCCTTGCTCAGGGGCAGAAAATCAAGTTATTCTGCCATGCGGGCTCCTGTAAAAAGAGTTTTGAGAAAGCTAAATTGATTCCTGTGATCTGTTCTGGGCCAGTTCCTCACAGAAACAAACTTATTTCACAGCTCCCACATCCCAGAACTTCCTCCCCCAGTCGCTGTCACCTCCTCCACCTGCACCTCCAGAACTTATCCTCTGTGTCCCTGATAAGCTTCAACTCCCTGTCCTGTCCTCACAGGCCCCAGTTCAGCCTGCTCACACAGTGGTCCTGGTGCCTTCAGAGTGGGGCCCTGGTTTCTCTCACTCCTGCCCATTGTCTCCTTGGTTCTGACCATTTCCATGGATTCCTGTGCAAGATATTCTTGGTCAGTGGAGTCATGGGAAGCTGAATGTAGAGTAGGATTCCACCCCAATGAGCACCATTATGCTTACAGGCTCCTTCTCATCTCTGAGACCCTCCTGCCTTTTCCAAAATATTGTTCATGATATCTCATGAGATCATAGTACCTAGGACTTATTTGCCTGTGATGAACATCTCCTCTGTACCCTTGTCACCTGTTAGTCATTTCTCATTTCTCTGACACTTTATTACTGGGGCAGACACAGTCCTCTGAGAGCTGAACCCTTATAGGCGGAAGGACAATGGGGCAGGCAGGGAACATTCCTCACTGGAGAGCCCATGGGAGTCTGGCAATGGAATAAGGGTCATTTTTTTCCTGAAATTACTTTGACCTGAGCCCTCTGTGCTGCTCCTGTCAGACAAGTCACATGATAAACTCTGTCTCCAAGTTCTGCTCTAGGGAGGACCATATCCTCTAGGTCCTGGCCAGCACCTGCTGAGTCTCAGGGTTCCAACACCCCATGTCACTCAGTCCAGAGCTATGTCCAGCTCCCCATGGCTCACATAGGACCCTGTCTGGGGACTGTCCATGATGCTGGGCTGGATGGCGGGTGAGTTGAAGGCTGAGCACATTGCTGGTTTTACACATTTTTGAAAATGTATAAAAGATAAAACTGACATTATAGCAACATAAGTTTCACATCTATATAGAAATCAACTGTCTAATACCACCCCCTGTGTTACACCCGAGGAAATATTCAATGAGTTTTCGGTAATCATCAAGGATTAGTCATTCATTTTCACAGCTAAGCCCTGTTGGAACAGAAAACACAATTTACTTCAAGGACTACAGATAGGGACTTAGTTTGCATTTGTTTCATTGTGATTTTTCTCCATCTCTGTAATTTAGTGCAATTTGCAAATCTGAAGGAAGCCTACAGCTCCTTTTTTTCCCATGTCCCCAAGGAAGAGAGTTTTCATATATGTACTGAAAATAACTCATACTAGGGCAGATAACAGTTACCAAACAAGCAAATTATCCACATCAGTCTCTGACAATCCAGAGATGTGACATGAACATGGGCAGAGTCTATGATTAATGATGGGCAGTCTGGGTGTGTGGGTGTTGCTTTTTGTTTCCTAAAAGAACATGGTTAGAGTGGAATTAGTCCACAGTAGTGTTGAATAGTGTATAGGATAAGACATGGCTGCATTAAAGACATGGCAGAATAGTCTTCAATTACATGAAACTCAAATGTAAAACAGCTACTGAGTTGCACTAGTTGTATTTCATCAAACCCAACTATAATTATTATAGAGACAGTCAGACATTGGAAAAACATGGGCAATTCTCAAGATCAAAATCACTCTACTTCCAGGCATGTTACTGACATAGAAAGCATGTTTCCCGTCTTTGGAACCCTGCATTTGAATCCAACACACCAAGGAAGCATTATGGGTCAACAATGAATGAATAGTTACTTTTGGACTCTCATGAAGTCACAGATAAAGTCTTTATGAGTCTTCATCTAGAGAGAATGCCCCGAGGCCTTCTAAATGATGTATCCAATGGTGCATCAGAGCTGGGCTGGGCTATCCTAGAGGAGGAATGGGGCTGGATTAACCACACTAGAGAGGAGTCAGGAGCCTCTGCTCTCTCCCATCCCACCCCCACCTTTACCATTATCCTTACAGGCTCCTCCTCATCTCTGGACCCTCCTCCATTTTCCAAAGGGACATCCATCCCATCTCTTGGGGTCATAGCACAAGCACTTACCTCGCTGTGATGAACATCTATTCTCTCTACCCTGGTTACCTGGACATCATTTCTCCTTAACTGGTTGACCAGTTTCTTAGGAATATGAACCACTTTGTTCCCATGTGGTCTAGTTGGAAATTTTCCCCTTGTCACAAACCTCATATTGTGATAGTATCTGGGAAAAACAATTTGGGACTGAGAGTATATCACCAGGCATGCAAAACTGTAACCAAAGAAAACATAAATACACCAATTAAAAGCTAAAAGTTTAAGGTCTTATAGATGTAGAGGACATCAGAGCCAGAATATAATCAGAAAGTGCCCACACCTTGTACTTTAGGTTGCCTACTGATTGTCTCTGTGAGACACCACAGCCCCTGCTCCTCATGCACCACTGAATGTAGATGTGCTCAACAACGGCCTTAATGTCCCTGCCAACTTAAACACTGACTCGCCTGTTGGACCCAGTCTGTAGAGAGCAACATTACATTGAATAAATGGCTTCCTGAGCTCAATGAGGCTGCCCAGGCCACCCTGAATCTTGGACAGTCCTTCTTTGTGTGTTTGTTGGTCTCACTGTGTATCTGTTTGTCTCATTCTCTGTGAATGACTCCAATGGACAGAGATTGAAGTTGACAATTCAATTGGCCTTACAGGTACATTTCCATGTAGTCTGACTGGGTTTACAGTCTCTGTTCAAAAGACTTGGGGAAAGTCTGACTGAATCTCCCAAGAGCACAGGGGCCACCAGCACCTGAAAACTATTAAGTTGCTGTATCATGCAGTGGCCACCAGGAGGCAGACTCACCCCAGAAGTGACAAGAGAGTCCCTGGATCTGAGCAATACTGAGAGTCACAGGCCTGTGGTCAGCAGGGACAGGGCTCTGTGGTGTGCTGGGAAAGTATGAAACCTTTAGAGTCTGAGTTGGAGCCAGATTTTCACCCTTCTCTGCTTCGGAGACAGAAGTCCTGTCCTGCCTGCCTGCGATGGGCTGCTTTAATGCCCCAACCAGTTTCACAATTGGAGAGAGAGCTGTAGAGTCACTGAAGGAAAAATGAGGTCGCAGGAGGGCAAAGGTGGGAGTATAGAGACACCAGGGATACCACTCTGTGTCCACACACCCAGGAGAGGCCTGTGAAGACAAGGGAAAGGAGGGGCTCCTGCTGACAGGAGAAGGTCCTCAAGGAAAGTGACCCTGAGGGAACTTGACCTTCAGTATCCCAGAGTGTGAGAATCCCGGGTGTGTGGTGTGAACCCCCAGCCTGTGTATTCCTGGGAGGGAGCCTGAGCTGATGCTTTATGCCCAGGCACCCTTTGAGCAGGGTCAGCCTCAGGAGGACATCATGGAAGTGGTGGAGGACTTTGCCATTCTCTTTATCTTCAAGCCTTTGCTGATCTAATTTTAGAGGGAAAGACTCTGAAATTGTTCAATGTTCATATGTTCAATCGTAGCTTAAAGGCTAAAAGTCCAACATTGCTGTGGGGATAGAGCTGTTGGCTCTTTTGTTTTCTGATCAGAAAATGCATCAGACTAAATGAATTAATTTTCAGGTGCTAATGTTTGGGTTGTCTGTTTTCTTGTCCACCAAAATGTCAGTGAGGACACTGTGTGCCCTTCTGCAGCCTCCCTGGCTGTTTCTAGGAGAAGGTCCCTGTCACCTGCAGGGCCACACACTGTGAGGAGCATCTCACCCTGAGATCAGCCTAAGCCAGGGCTGCAGAGAAAGTACATGGCTTGAGGGTTATGCCTTCAATTCAACCAGATGATCCCTGGAAGCACAATTTCCCTGAGTATCAATAGGGGCATTCCTGGAGGTCTCTAGGACCACCTGGCTGACCTTGGTAGACAGGCATGGGGGTTGCCTGGATATCATTGGCACAATTAGCATCAAACAGTTCCAAGAGCTCAATTCTTAGCACTAAGCTGTTTGGCTGAACTGGCCAAGTATTGCCTAGAGTGACCAACACCCGCCCCAGCACTGGTCAGGCAGGATCTTCTGCACCATGCCCAGACACACAGACAAAATCAGTATTTGTTCCTAGGTTACTTTTCATTACATACTACCTGCTGCTCTGTCGGGATTGGGACAGTGAGTGCAGACACATGGCTCTCTCACCATCACCAGGAAAGTGCTCCAGGGGTCACAGACACTCCCTTGGGACACACACACCCCCACCCTCGGGACCTATGCTGAAGCATCTGTGCACTTGGGGTCCTCAACAGCAACATGACAGGGGACAGCTCTGAAATCTCACTCTCTCTTCTCCTCCCAACCCCTTCCACACACAGCCCCACCCTATCTCTTCGACTCCCTGATGTATCCTGAACATGTGGTTCTCAGAACTTCTGCTTTAGACTCACTGACCCCAGGCCCTCCTGCATCACACTGGCTGTGGTGGCTGCAGAGTTAAAGCCCAGGTTTCTCTGACGTGCTGCCCATTGCTGACCCCAAGTTCTGACCCGCCTCCATGAATCCCTGACAGCGTCCTTATTCATAGGTGCAGTGCAGGGAGCAGTTAATAATACAGGAATTTGATACACACCCTCAGAGGGGCAACAGGATCCATTTGGAACAAGATCCTATACAGGAAGAGCAATGGCATCAGGGAGGGGAGATCTCTCCTGCATGCATATGAGGCAGCAAATGGCCCTGGAGGGTCCTGTCCTGGGCCCTGCAGAAGGGGAGCCCTGAGAGCTGCTCCTGTCTGAGAGAAGAGCTCAGGGAGGCCCCAGTCACAGGCTGATCACTGGAGAGGAAACCGTCCCCTCTAGACTCCATGGTCACTGCAGGGCTCCCCTGGGGCCTACCACTTCCTAGGAAACATTCCAGACCCTCCCCAGGACACTCAGTACTTCAGCATGTGTATGTCCTGCTGGGCTAGGGGTTCAATGGAGTCTGGTTTGGTCTGTCGGGTGCTGAATTCAGTGATGGGGGGACCATAGGACACAGCAGGGAGAGCTGGGTTTTAGTTCCATGGTCAGCCTCTAGAATCAAAGAACAGTGTTGTTGATGGGGTGGTGGGATGGTGTAGGATGACATTGATTTGTCTTTTCTGCCTTGCCACAGATTCCTCTGTGTTTATTTGTGATTTTTTTGTGCTCCCTTGACTTGTAAATATTGCTTTCCTCTTCTCTTTAATTATTTTCATAGTTTATTCAGAGCAATGTACTTTTTATATGGGCACAGGAAGACAGTAAATGGGATGCTTTTGTAAGATGGGAGTTAATTGACTCTCAGTGATATTTACCTCCTGGCTATCTGTTCTCTCAATTTAAGCCTCAATTGCCCTTACTTTCTAGGCCCCCAAAAGCAGGGTCCCAAAGAGAGACTCAACGGACCTAGTGCAAGCGGTGAGCTATGTGCTACCCTGGCGTTGAGATGGGCCTGGTCAAAGTGCCATAATACTTAACTACAGGTTAAGAGCATGGTCATGGACAAATTCTGTCATGATCCAAAAAGTATAACTAGAATCGGACCCTGCTAGGGTTAGGAATGATTAATCTGGCCTGAGCACTGTTGTCTGAGTCTGTGGTGAGATGTTCCCAGGAGAGCTGCCCTATAAGCCTCAATGTCTCTCTTACTGTGCCCATAGAAAAATTACATATACTAAGATGTTAATCAAGATGCTAGGAAAAGAGGAATACCCCTGGGTGGTGTTTCTGCCCTTGAACCTGATGGGCAGTCAGGAAGGGCTTTTTAATGTTGATTTTGCTACCAGACTAGGTGTGGCATGGTCCCAGAGGGTAAGGGGTGGAGAGACAAGTATGAAGAAGCAGAAAAGATGCATCAGGGAGTCCTTGGGAGAGAAGCAGTCAGGGTCAGAATCCAGAGGTCAGAGGCAGAGAGAGAATCTGGAGATCTGGGATGGAGGAATGAGGGGCTAGGAAAGAAGAGTGCAGGAGGGGAGAGACAAGAGACATGGAGATGTTGGGAATCAGAGCAGGGAGCAAGATGGAGCACAGAGAGATAAGTGGGAGAGACAGTAGAAGACAGGAATGAGGGACAGTGTGAGACTAGAATGGGATCTCAGAGAGACTGGAACAGACATGTGGAGAGATTGACTAAATGGCAACTAATCAGCAACCAGCTTGGTCCTCGTTCTTCCTTCGCCTGCCCATCGCCAACAGCCATCCCAATTCAGTCAATACATGGCAACTCGAGAGCACCCAACACGGGCGTTGAGAGAGAGCTGCCCAGAGAGCCTTCGAACACACGTACTTCTGCATGTGTATTTTTTACAGGACAGGACCCTTAGGATCCCGATCCTGCCTCACACAGCATGGCTCTCTATCCCAGCCCAGAGTGATAGTTCTCCCTGTGTGGTTCTATCTTCACTCCATACTGTATGCCCCCCCCACTTGTGGCACCCTGCATCCTATAGAGGTGTTCGTCTACTGTCTGTGATTCCCAAAAACTGTGAGGATGTCTCATTTGCTCTCCTGTATTGTTATCACCTCAATCTTCTTAAGATATTGGGTCTTACATCTAAAATCTAAGAGCCTCTGTGACTCTGGAGCATCATGAGTTTCAAGCAAGGGATACAACTATGATGGGACAGAGGAAATTCAATCAGAACTCGATCAAGTTGGACTGTCTCACCCACTGCACCCCAAGAGGGGATGAGCCTCACCCAAGAGGGGACCAGCAGAAAAAAACAGGTATGCGAGAACCCGTGAGTGAGATCTCCAATCCTCCTTTGATCAGAACTAGGCCTCTGCCCCCAATTCCCCAGCTTTCCAGTAGCTTGGCAGTCATACCCATAAACTGCCCCTGGCACCATGTAATCTCATCAATGGCCAAGACCCAGAGACTATAAAGTAAAGCTCCCAGACAAGAATGATGCAGAATTTTCTGGAGGCGGCCACGCAACCTCTTACACTCCATCTTACTTACTTATCAAAACTATTACGGATTTTTTTAGTTTAAATGTACTTGCTTGTATTCTCTTATCTTGGGGTTAAATTGCTCCAGAATGAAATTCAACAACCTTCACACACTACCCTTTTCTTGTGGTGGGAAGGTGCTTGCTGGTGAGATTGGTGTTCGAATATTATCTGAAATAAACGATTGTGAACTACTTCTATATGAAAATAAAATATATATTTAAAAAAATTGTTAAGTAGCAACTTCTCACAGAAAATAACACCAGCCATTGGGGATGGAGACTGACCCCTCAGCAGACATGAGTTGGGGTCCACATTTGACCCCAGGACCTACATGTCCAGGAGCACCTGCAGATAAAAGCCTGACAGTTCCCGACACTGCAGCACCACAAAAGCTTTTCGTCCATGGGCACCGCATTGAACTGCTCATCCTGGATGACTGAGATATGTACAGAGTGACTGTAGGTTCTCTGAGCACTGAAAGAGAGTCCCCCTGCCTAAAAAAAGAAAATTAAAACAAGATTTTAAACCCTTCCAAGATGCAGTTATATATGTTGGTATTCCAGATCAAAAAGAAAATATCTTTGTCTCAAGTATATCCACAATTGTGATTTAAAGTAGTAGGTACAATTTCTGAGAATATCTGTGTGGCTGTAGTCTGTAAGAGACTGTCCCGGGGGCAGAGGGAATAAGAAGCCATGTCCTGACTCTCGGGAGACCAGGGACTTGCCCTTCTGTGCTCACACTGGGGCCCTCCCAGAGGCCAGGGAGGAGCATGTTCTCTGTGGGCAAAGTTCTGCTTCCCCACAGGGACCCACACCCCTGACTTCCCTGCAGCTGGCCTGGTCCCCACACACACCCTCCCCCCTCTGCCTCCCCAGCCTGCCCAGCCCCCTCTCATTTGCAAGTCCTCAGAGCTCATGTCTGGACACTCAATAATAGTCTGTGTCACCCTACAGGGTCAGTGTCTGTCACCCCCAGAGTGGACATGAGGTTCCCTGTGCAGCTCCTCAGCTTCCTGCTGCTCTGGCTCCCGGGTAAGGAGGGAAATGCGGGTTTCCATGAATGTAGACTTCCTGGCTCTTTGGGGAAATTATCTCACTTATGATTCATGATAATGATGTCCACTTATATTTTTTATCTCAGGTTCCAGGTGTGATATCCAGATGACCCAGCCTCCATCCATGTCTGCATCTCTGGAAGACAAAGTCACCATCACCTGCAAGGCCAGTCAGAACATTAACAAATATTTAGCCTGGTATCAGCAGAAACCAGGGCAAGGTCCCAGGCTCCTCATCTATGCTGCAACCTATTTAGGACCAGACGTCCCTCCCCGGTTCAGTGGCAGTGGATCTGGGACAGATTACACTCTCACCATCAGCAGCTTCAAGCCTGAGGATGCTGCCACTTATTACTGTCAACAGTATTATACTAGCCCTCCCACAGTGATACAGGCCAGTACATAAACCCCCAGAGATCAGCTGTGTGAGGCTGGGCTGCCCCAGCTGCTCCTCCTGTTGCTTCTACTGCTGAGGGTGTGTCAGATGCAGCCAGGCTGTGCTGTGAGAGAAAGCTCTGGAACAAGTAGAATGAACATTTTGTCTCCATTATTCCCTCTCTTATGCCAGCAGCACGGTCGTGACAATAGATCTGCTGAGTTTATTCATTGTAATTATTTTCCCTCAAGAATATAGGCAACAGGTCAAACAGAATTCATGCAAGAACAATCATTTTAGATGGTCCAGAAACCATTGTTTTAATAGATAGTTTAAAATATTAATGAAATTTTCCCACATCCAAGTGCAATGTCTTTTTACTGGAGCAGTCTCTCATGGCCAATAAGAACCTTCTGATGTGGACTGAGGGAGAAACTGCATCTTGCCAAGGGGTTGGCACCTGCAGAGGTTTGGAGGGACAAAGTCATGCTCCCTTGATTGGGGGTATTTGAGACTAAACTGCCACTGGGGGAGGGGAATAAATTTGATGACAGAAACAATGATGTTTTACACTTAATACCCTTGAATGTGAAATACAGTTTAAACCCCACTACACACAGTGAAGATTTGGAGGAAATACAGAAAACCAGGAGATTATATAAAAGAATTAAATTTAAACATTGTGTATGGAGTTCAAAGTCTTGCTTTTTTGTCCTGATGAGAAAATACTCAAAGTCACAATGACTGAGCTTCCCTGCATGCCCAGGCTCAAAAAATTCTCAGTGAATGTAAATGGGGGGAAAAAAATCAGCCGTGAGGACAGACCTCACAGTCATATTCATAGGCTGATGGCTTCCGAGGCCGCCTCACTGGTGCAGCAGCTGTGGGTGTCAGAGTGAGTCTGAAGAGTTCTGGAAGGAGGCATGGAGCTGGATTGCCAAGTCTACCTCAGGAGTCAGGAGCCCTCTGATCCCTGACATCCCCCAATTGCGCACCTGTCACTTCATATGCAGCTTCCTCTTCCTTCCTGAAGATTTTTCTGAAATTAGATCCATGACATGTGAAAATGAAAAAGCTAGCATTTAGCTCCTGGTGATACATATGCCTCCTGAATTCCTGGCTCCCTGTTAATGGTTGCCTCACAGTTAGCTGAGCATTTTATTATAAAGGGAAATCATTTTTAGCTTTGTGATTACAGATTGGCCTTGTGGTGTGTTTTACAGCATGTGTTTCAAAGACTGATGTAAAATGTCTCTCTAGAATCACTAGGAGGAGCATCTGAAATCATTTTAGCTGCTGTACCAGAAAACAGCCACTAGATGGAGGCAGACCCCATAACTAACCATGCAGGGAGCCTGGGTCTTAAAGCACAGAGACAGTAACTGAGCTAGTGTCCCATTATCAGTAGGGACAGTGGATCCTGTGGAAATGATGGGAAATGTGTGGAAGTAGCTCTCAGAGGCTCAGTTTTATTAAAACTATTATATTCTTGCAGCGTGAGCAGAAGTCTAGTAGTACCTGTCTGCTGGAAACATTACCCACAGGTCCCAATTTATATTCTGAGATTTTTTTCATCAGGACTGTAGACAGGGAAGATAAACCATCACTTATTATAAAGGCACAAGAGAGAGGATAAGAAGAAAGTATAAAGTGACGCCAGGGAACCCCCTCTGTCCCCACAGGCCCCCATTCAGGAGTAGCCTATGAGGACAAAGAGAGAGGGGGGCTCCTGCTGACAGGAGGAGGGTCTCAGGGGAAGTTACCCTGAGGGAACTTGACTTTCACTCTCCAGCCTCCCAGAGTGTGAGAATCCCAGGTGGTGGGACTGGCCAAGGACATCTCAGCACCAGTAGCCATGAGATAACAGAGGACAGTCAGCTCCTGTGAGCCCAAAGACACACACCTCCCTGTTCTGCTGCTCCTACAAGGGTTGCTGTGGTCTCTGGGACCCTCTCATGGGCCCAGCACCAGGCTCACATCTCCCCCATCCCAGCCGCCCTTCCCAGCCCCTCTCACTTCCTCCACCTGCACCGCCAAGGCTTCTCCTCTGCGTCCCTGATGGAGACTCCAGTGTGTCAGCTCCGACTCCCTGTCCTGAACTCACAGGCCCCAGATCATCCTGCTCACACAGGGGTCCTGGTGCCTTCAGAGCTGAGCCCCTGTTCTCCTCTTTCCTGCCACAGTCACGCTTAGTTCTAAGTCTTTGATGTGGATTCCTGTGCAGGACCCTCTTGGTGAGTGGGGTCCTGGGAAGCAGAATGCAGAGTAGGATTTTCTCTGACACTTGCTCACTGGGGCAGACACAGTCCTCTTGGAGCCAAACCCTTATAGCAGAAGCGACAATGGGGTAGGCAGGGAGCCCTCCTCACGGGGGCCCTTTGGAAGCTGGCAATGGACTGAGGGTGGTTTTGCCCTAGGAGCAGGCTGGCCCTGAGCCTCCATGCTGCTCCTGACAGACATGTCACCTGATAGACGCTGTCCCTGATCGCAGCTCTAGAGAGGACCCTGTCCTCTAGATCCTGCCCAATACCTGCTGAGTCCCAAGATTCTAGAACACCCATGTCACTCTGAGCCCAGAGCTGCGTCAAGCTCCCGCTGGCACACAGAGGCCCTTGTGTGGGGACCTGCCCTTCATGCTGGACTGTGTGGCAGTTGGGCCAGAGGGCTGGGCACATTGTTGGTTTAACATCTTTGTGAAATTTGTATAAAAGGCAAAACCATACATCACAATGACTATCAATTTCACATATAGACAGACAGAAATAAACTGTTTAACACCACCCTCTGTCTTACTCCTGGAGAAAATGCCAGTTAATTTTCATTAATTGTCAAACAAAAAATTAATTCATCATTAACTGCAAAGCCCTGTAGGAATAAGCAGCACAGAGAGAGAGAGACAGAGACAGAGACAGAGACAGAGACAGAGACAGAGAGAGAGTTTGTCCAGACTTTACCCTTGAAGGTTCCTGCTGATTGGCTCTGAGACAGTCCAGCCTCTGCTCTTCATTGAATGTGGAGGTGCTCACTCACTGTCCTTAATGTCTCTGCCAAACAATGGCTCACATGTGGGGACCCAGGTTGCAATCACATTGTATTGAATATGTGGCTTCCTGTGAGCTCCCTGGGAGTGCCAGGCCTCGATAACTCTTCATAGTCCTTGTATGTATCATTATTTACGGCTTGTGTTTCTGTTTGTTTGATTTTCAGCAACTGACACCGATGGACTGAGTTTGAGGGTGACAATCGAATTAACTTTAGCAGGTACTGTTTTGTGCTTAACTTTAGCAAGTTATGTTTTTGTATACTCTGGTTGCAGACAGGACAGACTTTACACTGTTCCAAATACAGGGAAAGTCTAATCAAAGTTCCTCTGTGATGTATCAGAGAAAGAGTGGTAGAGTCACTTAAGGTGAGCTCACAAGAGGGGGCTTGGATGGGAGTTTAAGGACACCAGGGAACACGGCGCCCATCACACCCCCTTGCAGTTCCCACAGGCACAAATTCCAAGAGAGGCTTGTGAGGATAAGAAGAGGGAGGGGCTCCTGCTGACAGAAGGAGGGTCTCACAAGAATTGACTCTGGGGGACCTTGACCTTCACTCTCCAGCCTCCCAGAGTGTGAGAACCCCGTGTGTGTGTGTGTGTGTGTGTGTGTGTGTGTGTGTGTGTGTGTGTGTGTGTGTGTGTGTGTGTGAGTGTGGTGTGAGCCTCCAGCCTGTGTGTTCCTGTGAGGGGACCTGAATTGATGCTTCATACCTGGCACCCTCTGAGCAGGGTCTGCCTCAGGGGCACCCAGAGACGGTCGTCCTGGGGCAACTTTCCTCCTTTTATTTCTCTTCTGACTGCTGAGGAGAACTCAGAAATCATTTTCACCTTGTCAGGCAACACCTTGTTGATGAAACTGCTGGCTGTTTAATATAAACTAAAAATCCATCAACCTGAATGTACCATCACCTTGATAGTTATGTTTTGGGTGTCCTTATGCTGCTCCACACACAGGCCATAGGGAAAACAATGCGATCCACCTCCTGTCCCCCTGGCTGAGCCTGGTTGTCCCTGCAGGGCCAACATGAGTGTTCAGAGCATCAGAGATTGAATCTAGCACTAAAGCTTTTGCTCAGCCCATTCCCCCCGAGGCTCTGCAGGATGGTGACAGCTGCTCTGTCCCCTGCTCACCATCAGAGGAAGCTGCCACAGGAGCTCAGACAACCTCTGTGTGCTAATCCTCCGTCTCCTGCTCCTGTGGTAGAATTCACAGTCCTAGGACCTCTATGACAACAGGATTGTGTGAACACCCTGGAGTCTCATGCTCCTTCTCCCCCAACCCTTCCCCTGGTCATCAGAACCACCTCAGAGCAGCTCCTCTGGAGCAGTCAGTGCAGGCAAAGGTGTGTCTTATCTGAGCTGCTCGCCTGAGTACACACACTCAGTGCACAAGACTTCACATTTTCTGGTGTCCTTTTTAACTGAGGTCTCTTTCTCTCCAATCCTGCCACTAGCAACCATTATTCTGCCCTGTCTCAGTGAGTCCCAGTGCAGGATTGTCCTTTGGTAAGTGGCTGATGGGAATCATGGAGTAGGAATTGGTTAGAAGTTTGTTCATGGGGCCACCAGTGGTCCAGTGAGAGCAGAACCCTGGCAGTCTTAAAAATCAGTGGTGGATTGGGGTGTGTGTATGTTGGGTGGTAGGAGATCTCTCCTGCCTGAGTCAGGTGTGAAGTCTCAAATGCCTCCAGAGGACCCTGTCCGGGGTCTTCAGAATGGGAGGCTCCTTGTGCTGCCTCCATCTGACAGAAGCACCGGGGGAGGTCCCAGTCACAGGCTGATAACTGGGAGGAAACCGTCTCCACTAGAATCCATGATCACTGTAGGGCTCCCCTGGGACCTTCTGTGCTACCTTCCATGGATCTCTCACCCAGCCCAGGACTCTGGAATTCTCAGAAATACAAAGCTACCAGTTGGGCAGGAAATTTATGGAGAAGAGTCCTCGGATATCATGAAGATTGACTTCAGTGATGTGGAGGGTCCATGGACCTTTCAATATTTTGCTGGTGTGCACACCCAGGGGCATTGTACTGAATGAAGAAACAGTGAATAAACGGGGGTAGGGGTTACAGGTGGGGAAATCATTACTAGAATCTACACTGACTCCTCACCCAGCACTCTACCCTCACTAGCTCATTGGGGGAGTAGCACCTGTCAGAGCCTAGATCACAGGTTGGGCACTACCTTATGCCCACTTTGATGCCCTTCTCTAAGACCTACGAGTCATCCCTCTGTGGGTTATACACTATCCTTACTTGAGTCTCAATGCCCTGCTCTTGGGAATAGTGAGAGCTCAACAAAATTAGAGGATATGTGTGGACGAATAGTACACTGGGTAGGGTATTTGCCTTGAATGTGGCCAACCCAGCTTCAATCCTTGGCATCACATAGGGTACCCCAAACATCCACGATGAGTCAGGAGTGATTTCAGAGTATAGATTCCAGAGTATAGTGCCAGGAATAAGCTCTGGGAACTGCTAGGTGTGGTCCAGAAGCAAACAAACATAAAAGAATGAAAGAGATGTGTGATATAAGACATGAGATGAAGGAGTACAGTGCATTCAAGAGGAATTCGGTGGAGGAGACTTATCTCGTTTGGCCCTTCTGGACTCATTTCCTTCTGTGTAGCTCAGAAGGGAATCTTTCAGGGAAAGTGGGACTGAAAACCATGGAAGAATGCCCAAAGAGAAAAGAGTGAATGTTGGTGGTTCTAGGAAGGTAGAGAGTTTTTCTAAACATGGAGAACAAACCTCATAATCTGAGGTGGAGATGGAATTGGTGAGACTGTCTCTCAGGAATATATTTGGACACAGACTTGTTAACCACGGATCCACAGATTTTCTGCAATTAAACACACATTTCTGTTTGGTAGTGATGACATCTCTAAAACCAATAGGACCAGGAATTCAAAGCTAAATGGAAGATTCCATGCCCTCAATTTGATCCAAAGATGTGAAATTGAAAGAGTCTACAATTCCTGAGAGGGTCTGTATGGCTGTGGTCTGACAGAGCCTGTCCCTGGGCAAGAGAAAGCAAGAAGCCTGTCCTGACTCACAGGAGACCAGAGGACCCGCCCTTCAGTGCTCATACTGGGGCCCTCTTGGGGACCGGGGAGGAGCATGTTCTCTGTGGGCAAAGTTCTGCTTCCCCACAGGGACCCACACCCCTGACTTCCCTGCAGCTGGCCTGGTCCTCACACACCCTCCCCCCTCTGCCTGCCCAGCCTGCCCAGCCTGCCCAGCCTCCTCTCATTTGCAAGTCCTCAGAGCTCTTGCCTGGACACTCAATAATAGTCTGTGTCACCCTGCAGGGTCAGTCTCTGTCACACCCAGAGTGGACATGAGGGCCCCTGTGCAGCTCCTCAGCTTCCTGCTGCTCTGGCTCCTGGGTAAGTAGGGAAATGAGGGTTTACTGAATCTAGTGCTACGCATTCTTCAGGGAAAATAATTTAAAGTACAGTAAATGGTGGTGATGATGCGTGTTTATATTTTATTTTTTAATTTTTTTGAAGTAACAGATTTTATTTTAGAGGGTCTTAGGGAAGGAGGAAGGGATAAGTAGAAAAGAAAAACAGCAGGGGTAACATGCTCAAAAAAGAACGCGGGCTTCTCCAAGGGTGGAGGAAGCTCTACACACATCCTAGCACTGGACACGAAAGCATGAAAGTACACATCTCAAGTGTGGAGATGCGGGCGACACTTGTGCTCGGGCATCACATGTGCTCGGCCAGGTGGGCACAAGCAGCACATGGGCTCAGGCAGCATATGCGCCGTGTGTTTATATTTTAATCCCCAGGTTCCCTGTGTGATATCCAGATAAGCCAGCCTCCATCCATGTCTGCATCTCTGGGAGAGAAAGTCAGCATCTCCTGAAGAGCCAGTCAGAACATTACCAGTTACTTATGCTGGTATCAGCACAAACCAGGGAAAGCTCCCAGGCTCTTGATCCATAGTGCAACAGTTTAGAACCAGGTGTCCCTCCCCAGTTCTGTGGCAGGGTTTCTGGGACAGATTACACTCTCACCATCAGCAACCTGAAGCCTGAGGATGCTGCCACTTATTACTGTCAACAAGCTTTGAATATCCCTCCCACAGTGATACATGCCAGGACATAAACCCCAGAGATCAGCTGTGTGAGGCTGTGCTGCCCCAGCTGCTTCTCTCAGTGCCTCCCCAGCTGAGGGTGTGTCAGATGCAGCCAGGCTGTGCAATGATGGACAGTTCTAGGACATGTCGAAAGAACAGTTTTAGGCTCCATTATTCTCCTTCTCATCCCAGCAGCCCAGACATGACAACAGATCTACTGTTTGAATTTATAGAGATTATTTTCCTGGAGTCAGTAGGTGGCAGTGTCATTCAGAGTTCATATGTGCTGGCCTGGTCACTCTAAAAGAGCTAGGAACCATGTTTTAAAGATATTTTTAAATAATCACACATATAGCCCCTCCAACTGCTTCTTTTTTTAATATTTTTAAAATTTTATTTATTTATTTATAGTGAGCGATAGCATAGTGGTTGGGCGTTCGCCTTTCACACAGCCAACCCGAGTTTGATTTCTCCGCCCCTCTTGGAGAGCCCGGCAAGCTACTGAGAGTATCAAGCCCGAATGGCAGAGCCTGGCAAGCTACCCGTGCATATTGGATATGCCAAAAACAGTAACAATAAGTCTCTCAGTGAGTGATGTTACTGGTGCCCGCTCGAACAAATTGATGAGCAAGGGATGACAGTGACAGTGACAGTGACTAATTAGTGAGTCACCATGAGGGTACAGTAACAGATTTACACATTTTCATACTTGTGTTTCCCTCATACAATGTTCAAGCACCCCTTCCTCTACCAGTGTCCATTCTCTACCACTAGTGAACCCAGTATCCCTCCCACCTCCTAATCCCATCCCCCATCTCCCCCACTCTCCCGCCCCTTCCTCCCAGCCTCTGTGGCAGGGCATTCCCTTTTGTTCTCTTTCTTTCCTTTTGGGTGTTGTCCTCCTCAATAGGGGTATTGAGTGGCCATCTTGTTAAAATGGTCATGATCCAGGAGACACACAAATGAATCTCGTAACCCAGAGGCTTTTGTCAGAAATGTCTCCAGGCTTAATTATTAAAATTTCAAAATTCTAAGATCATACACTATTCATAATCAGCAATAAATAACAAATTATCTAATGTTGCCTTTTCAGCAGGTCTGAGCGTTGAAGAAAAATTTCAAATAATAATGGTGGGACTGGTGTTGAAAGATTGAATGGAATGAAAGTAGAGGGGGAGTGATGTGGTAATTAACTGCTAAACAGGTAGGGAGAGGGGGTGGGATGGGGGATAAAATGGGGTTTCTGGTGGTGGAAAATATGCATTGGTGAAGGGATAGATGTTTGATCATTGCATGACCGAGACTTAAACCTGAAAGTTTTGTAACTGTTCTCACGGTGATTCAATAAATAAATTTTAAAATAATAATAATAATAATGACGCATATTGCCACCACACTTCTGAGGACACATGAGCAGCATAATGGCCTCACACTAAGGGTGTCTCCCAGGGTGCATCCTCCCCTGCCGTGATGTCCTGTCTGATGTGGTCCAGAGGGAGAGATTGCAACTCACCAGGGGACAAACCCTCACAATCCTGCAGTTTGGGGAGGGGGGAGGAGGGAGCAGGCAGGACGAGATCTACTCCTTGACTGAGGGATTTTGATCCTGAAATCTTAATGGGAAATAAAACAATTTTAGTGACAGGAACTGTGGTATACTATCCTGGATACCCTTGATGTTGTAAAGCAGTGTAAACTTCATTTCAAGGTGGGGAGGGGGGAAATTCAGGCCAGTAAGAGGAAATATAGGAAAGGAAAAAGTCAACACCTTGTACTCAGCCCAAATTCTTATACCCAGGCCTCATGGAAAATACCCTGGATCACAGTGCCTGAGCTTCCCTGTACGGCCAGGCCTTGACGCTCTCAGAGGGAATGTGAATCTATGAAAATCACTATAACCTTAGCAAATTCCACATTATTGATGATATCTTCCCAGTCTAGCTGCCCAAAAGCCCACTGTTTATTTAGCAATATTGATTTTCCTTGGATTTGAATCCCTAGAATGGGTATTCACAGCAGAGCCTGGAAAGCTACCCTTGATGTATTCCATATGCCAAAAACAGTAACAATAGTGGGTCTCATTCCCCTGACCCTGAAAGAGCCCCCAATATGCCAGTGGGCTATGCTAACATGCAACATGGACAAATGGAGACGTTATTGGCACCTGCCTGAGCAAATCAATGAACAACGGGACGACAGTGCTACAGTGCTACAGTGCTTTATGCATAAACTCAAATCAATCATAGCAAAAATATAACTCAGAACCAAGAATACAGGTGAGTCAATGAGTTGGAGCACATATTTTTCATATCTGAGGCCCTGGGTTAGATTCGTGACGCCAACACATTAAACAGTGCTATCGGGCACTAATGGTTGGAATGTCACACTGGTGTCTAAAGCAGCCTTAAGGACAGACCTCACCAGTCATATCCATAGGCTGATGGCTTCCGAGGCTGCCTCAGTGGTGCAGCAGCTGTGGGTGTCAGAATGAGTCTGGAGAGCTCTGGAAGGAGGCATGGAGCTGGATTGACAAGTCTACCTCAGGAGTCAGGAGCCCTCTGCTCCCCGACACACCCCCACTCCTCACCGGGCATTTCACCTGAAGCTTCCTCTTCCTTCCTGAAGATTTTCCTGAAATTAGATCCATGACATGTGAGAAACTAGCACTTAGCTACTGGTGACACACATCTCTCCTGAATTCCTCGTCCCCTGTACATGATTACTTCATGCTGGTTGAGAATTTTTTTATAAATAGAAATCATGTTTTGGTTTGTGCTTAGAGATTGGCCTTGTGCTGTGTATTACAGCATGTGTTTCTAAGACTGATGTAAAAAGTCTCTAGAATCACTAGAACCAGCATCTGAGATCATTTTAGCTGCTGTACTGGAAAACAGACACTAGATGGAGACAGACCCCATAACTGACCTTGCAGGGAGCCTGCATCTAAAAAGGACTGGGACAGTAGCTGAGCTAGTATCCCATTGTCAGTAGAGACAGTGGGTCCTGTGGGAATGATGGGAAATGTATGGAAGTACCTGTCAGAGGCTGAGGTTTATGCAAATTATCGTGTTCATGCAGTGTGAGCAGAAGTCCAGTATAAGGTGTGTGCTGGAAACTTTATTGGAGTTACTCCTTATCCTCATCTCCCCAATTTATATTGTGGCATTATTTCCTCAGGACTGTAGACAGGGAAGATAAACCATCACTTATTGTAAAGTAAAGTCACAAGAGGCAGGAAACCAAGAGAGTATAAAGAGACACGTGGGATTCCCCTCTGTCCCCACAGGCACCCACGCAGAGAAGCCTGTGAGGACAAGGGCAGGGAGGGAGAGAGGGGCTTTTGCGAAAAGTAGGAAGGTCTCAGGGTAAGTGACTTGGCAGGACCTTGACCTTCCTCTCCAGCCTCCCAGAGTGGGAGAATCCCATGAGTGTGGTGTGAGCCCCCAGCCTGTGTGTTCCTGTGAGGGAGCCTGAACTGTTGCTTCACACCTGACTCCCTCTGAGAGGGTCTGCCACAGGGGCACATCACGGTAGTGGGGCGAGAAGGGAAGACTGGGGGAAGGGAATTCTCTGTTTTCTTCATCTTCACCAGCTGCTTTTCTGCTTGCTGAGAAAAAGAGCTTTCGTATTCATCCTTGGCTTATGGGCTAAAAGACCAACATGACCTTTGAGAGAAAACTGTTGAATGTTTTGTTTTCTGATCATAAAGTGGATCAGGATTCACTAGCCATGATCCAGAAACTCATAAATAAATCTTGAAAGAAATCAAAAAGTTGCAGAGATTTTTCTGCACCTTTGTAAGGCTGAGTCATAAGGGGCTGCCTGGAGGAGGGTGGGTGAACCCCAGCAGCCCAAACCCTCCACACTCCACAATGGCCACCACGCTCCCTGCAGGAACTGCTGCTCAAGATGAGCCTCACCCAAACACTTAATCTGTTGAAAAACTCAGATATGCGGGTTTTGTGACTGAACTCTAGGCTTTCACAGAGTCAGGGTGGGCTACCGCCCCATCTCCCTGTGCTTCTGGAGATTTCAGAGGTCACACACATGACCCAAATCTGCCACCCAGTTAAATATTTAACTGCAACTCTCTCACCCCATTACAAATTTTTGACTTCCTGAAGCGACATCTCAACACCACACAGATAACCCAGGAGTAGCACACCAGTGATGTAATATGGACAACAACCAATCTCAATGAACAACATGTAAACACAGATGGCTAATCTGTCACAATGTCATAGTGATCTCTTATACAAGGGTTTAATGGCTTCTTGGTGAGATACAAAAATCATCACTAACTTTCATCTAAGAAAACTTTTTGGATCATTCTTTTAGCAAATTATTTAAAACAAGCAATATAAAATGAATAACTGAGGACGTTCTATGGGGTTAAGCTGATCAGGTGCTTGTCATAATTGAAAATAATGGAGGTGGGATGGTGCAATGGTGGTGGAAAGGTGTTAGGACACAGAATATCTGTAAGAAATCATCATAAACAACTTTGCAAACCACAGTTTTATAGAAAGTATAAGGGGAACACATCAGACTGAATGAACTAATTTCTAAGTATTAATATAGGGATGATCCTGTTTGCTTGTCCAATAAGATGTCAGTGGGGACACTGTGTGACCCCTTCCAGCCTCCCTGAGTGCTTGCCAGGAAAGGGTTCCTGTCACCTTCAGGGACACAAAGAGTGTGAGGGGCATGTCATCCTGAGGTAAACCCAGTTAGGGGAGAAAGTACAGGGCTTGCAATTTATGCCTCAATCCATCCAGGTGATCCCTGGCACCACAGTTTCCCTGAGAATATATGGAAGTCTCTGAGTACCACCTGGATGACCTTAGTAGGCCCAGGCATGGGCAGGGCGTGTGCCCTAGTGGCCTCCAGCACCATAAGCCCCTCAAAACTGTAAATCGTCAACTATTGCATTGACCTGGTTGGCTCAGTTGCCAAAATTGCCTAAAGGAACAAAACGTACTCCCAGCATTGGTGAGCTGCTACTGCACTGCACCCAGACACACAAATCAAATAATCAGAAAAACGTCATAATTTTATTCCTGGCTATAGTTGCTTACAGTCTATCCTGTTGCTAGGACTGGGAGAGTGAGTAAAGACACAAGATTCTCACCTTCACCAGGACAGTGCTCCTGGTGACAGATATCCTACCTGTAGCACTTGTAGCAATACCTTTCACCCCAGCTGCTCCTATTCTGGGGCCTCTGTGGTCTTGGGCTCTCTGATAGCAACACAACATGGGAATAGCTCTGAAATCTCACTCTTGTCCTCCCATCCCCTTCCACCCTTCCTACACATTCTTGTGGCATTCATCTGCCTCCCTGAAGGAGCCCAAAGTGTGTGTGTGTGTGTGTGTGTGTGTGTGTGTGTGTGTGTGTGTGTGTATTCTCTGAATTTCTGTTCTGAACCATGACCTCAGATTTTCCTACATCACACTATGGTTGGATGAGAAAGAGTCAGGAAGGCTGCAAAGAGCCACAAGCATCCTCACTGACATCTTAGTGTACATGCAGAAAGGACAACCCCTACATTAATACTTGTAAATCAGTTCATTCAGCCTGCTGGGGTGTCTGCAGGATTGGGGCCCAGGTTTCTCTTACATCCAGAATGCTATTGACCCCAGTTTTTGGTGATTGTGGTTCAGGGAGCAGTAAGTAGGGATTGCTTCCAAGCTCCCTCAGGAGGGCAGATGAGGCCCACAGGGAGCAGGATCCTGCTACAGGAAGAGGAGCAATGGCGGCAGGGAGGGGAGATTTCTCCTGCTCAGTCAGGTGTGAAGCAGCAAATGGCCCTGGAAGGTCCTGTCCTGGGCGCTGCAGAAGGGGCACCCCAGGAGCTGCTCTTCTCTGACATAAGAACTCGGGGAGGCCCCATCACAGGCTGATCACTGGAGAGGAAACCGTCTCCTCTAGACTCCATGGTCACTGCAGGGCTCCCCTGGGACCTGCCGCTTCCTGGGAAACATTCCAGACCCTCCCCAAGATACTCATTACTTCAGCATGTGTATGTCCTGCTGACCTAGGGGTTTATGGGGGTCTGGTTTGGTCTGTCGGGTGCTGAATTCAGTGATAGGGAGACCAATGGACTATGCAGGGAGAGCTGGGTGTGCAGTTCCAGGGACAGCCCCTACAGTGAAAGAACAGTGATGTTGATGAGGTGGTGGGATGGCACCCTTAGAAACCCGGGTGCTGACTCATGAAGCACAGCTCTCTGCAGCCCCAAGGGATACTTCTTGTGTGGTTGTATCTTCACGCCATACTGACTGCCCACCCCTTGTGCACCCTGTATCCCATAGAGATTTTTGTCTGCTGTCTGTGAATTCCATAAACTGTGAGGATGTTCTCATTTGTTCTCCTATGGTGTTATCACCTCAGTCTTCTCAAGACACTGAGTCTTTCATCTGGTCTCTGACAGCTGCTTTGTTCTAGGGGCAATGAGAGATTTGGGATGAGACAGGGGATATTCACTGAGGAGCCAATCAAATTGGATTGTCTCAGCCACCGATCTGAACACATTAACAAAAGGTCAGCTGAGGAGTAGAGGAAAGGAAGATAGAAGGAGAGTTCAAGGAGGGCAAGGAATTATCTGTTCTGTGTCATGAAATAGAGCTGGAAAGGAAACAAGGTTTTGAAGATGAGGAGGGCTGAAGTGGAAGTAGTGGTACAGAATCTCAGGTGAAGAAGTTTGGGGGGATGAGCAGTTGAATGGGTTGAACTATCTGGTATTCTCTTGCTTCGGAAAAATTTTTGAATCAAGACCCCCAATTTTGTACAAACCTTTTCATTCCTTGCATTTCTGTCTGCTAATAAAAACAATTTCTCAGACAAAATAACACCAGCAATTTGAAAGGAGACTGACACCTCTGCAGACATTACCTGGGGTCCACATGTGAGCACAGGACCCACATGGCCCAGAGCACCTGCAGATAAACGCCTGACAGTGGCCGCCACTGCAGCACCACAATGGCCTTGTGTCCATAGGGCCCAGCATGAACTGCTCAACCCGGGTGGTTACCTAATGTTCAGAGTGACTGTCAGGTTCTCTGAGCCCTGAAAGAGTCCCACTCCCAAACCCCCCACACACAAAAATTAAAAACATAAAATTTTAAGCTTTTCCAAATACAGTAAAATATATTAGTATTCCAGGTCAAAATGAAAATCTCTTTGTCTCAAGTATATCCACAGTGTGAATTAAAGGAGTCTATACTATTCCTGAGAGGGTCTGTGTGGCTGTGGTCTGACAGAGCCTGTCCCTGGGGCAGAGAGAGCAAGAAGCAATGTCCTGACTCTCTGGAGACCATATGACCTGCCCTTCTCTGCTCACACTGGGGCCCTCCTGGGGCCCCGGGGAGGAGCATGTACTCTTTGGGCAAAGTTCTGCTTCCCCACAGGGACCCACACCCCTGACTTCCCTGCAGCTGGGCTGGTCCCCACACACACCCTCCCCCCTCTGCCTGCCCAGCCTGCCCAGCCCCCTCTCATTTGCAAGTCCTCAGAGCTCATGCCTGGACACTCAATAATAATCTGTGTCCCCCTGCAGGGTCAGTGTCTGTCACACTCAGAGTGGACATGAGGCCCCTGTGCAGCTCCTTAGCTTCCTGCTGCTCTGGCTCCCGGGTAAGGAGGGAAATGAGGGTTTACACGGATTTGGACTGCCTGGCTCTTCAGGGAAATTATCTAACTTATGATTCATTATAATGATGTCCACTTATATATTTTTTTATCTCAGGTGCCAGGTGTGACATCCAGATGACCCAGCCTCCATCCATGTCTGCATCTCTGCGAGACAAAGTCACCATCACCTACCTGCAAGGCCAGTCAGGGCATTGGCATTGGATTAGCCTGGTATCAGCAGAAGCCAGGAGAAGCTCCCAGGCTCCTGATCTATGATGCAACCAGTTTAGGACCAGGCTTCCCTCCTCGGTTCAGTGGCAGTGGATATGGGACAGATTTCACTCTCACCATCAGCAGCCTGGAGCCTGAAGATGCTTCCCCTTATTACTGTCAGCAGGATAATAGTTACCGTCCCTCAGTGATACATGCCAGAACATAAACCCCCAGAGATCAGCTGTGTGAGGCTGGGCTGCCCCAGCTGCTGCACCCAGAGCCTTCCCAGCTGAGGCTGTGTCAGATGCAGCCAGGCTGTGCAATGATGGACAGTGCTGGCACATGTCGAGGAACATCTTTACGCTCCATTTTTCTTCTTCTAGTCCCAGCAGCACAGACATGACAACATCTGCTGGTTGAATTTATAAAGATTATTTTTCTTAACTAGTAGGTGACAGTGTCATTCAGAGTTCATATGTAGTGACCTGGTCACTTTAGAATGCCTAGAATTCATGTTTTTAAAAGATATTTTTTAACAATGACACATATTGCCATCCCAGTTGTGAGGACAAGTGAGCAGCTTCCTAGCCTCACACTGAGGGCGTCTCACAGAGTGCATCCTCCCCTGCCGTGATGTCCTGTCTGATGTGGGCCAGAGTCTGTGTCTCACCAGAGGACAAACACTCACAATCCTGTGGTGTGTGGTGGGGGGAGAGCAGGGAGTAGGAGACTGAGATTTACTCCCTTGTCTGAGGGGTTTTGATTCTGAAATATAATGGGAAATGAAACAATTTTACTGACAGGAGCTGTGGTATACTATCCTGGATACCCTTGAATGTGTAGAGGGGTGTAAACTTCATTTCAATGTAAGGCCGGGGGCAATTGAGGCAAGAAATCATTTATAAAAGGAAAATCATCACCCTGTACTTAGCCCAAAGTCTTATGGGAGGCCTCATGGAAATACCCTGGACCACAGTGCCTGAGCTTCCCTGCACAACTTGGCCTTGAAACTCTCAGAGGGAATGTAAATCTATTGAGATCATTGTTACCTTATGAAACTCCACATTATTGATGATATTTTCCCAGTCTTGTTGGCCAGAAGCCCACCATTTATCTAGTAATATTGATTTTCCTTGGATTTGACTCCCTAATATCACTGTCACTGTCACTGTAATCCACTTGTTCATTGATTTGCTCGAGCAGGTGCCAATAGTGTCTTCATTTGTCCTGTCACATGCTAGTGTAACCTAATGGAGTCTGCTTGCTCCAGGACACGAAGAGCACATTGTTGTTACTGTTTTTGGCATATTAAGTACGTCACAAGTAGCATGCCAGGCTCTGCCATGCAGTAAAATAAATAAATAAACAAACGATGCAGCAGTGCACTCCAGGAAAAATTGTGTCACTCATTCCGGGAGCATTCTTTTATAGTCTCTGAATCTTGGCTGTTGTTATGAATAATCAAACTTGTTATGAATAATCCACTAAAAATGATCCAAAGAAGTTTCCTTAGAGAATGTGTGTGAAAATTGCTGTATTTTCCCCTGTTCCATTAAGCCCTTGTATAAGAAATTACTATTATGCTGTTAAAGTTTGACACTTGTGTACTTATATATATGCACTTTTTTCTCCCAAAGTTAGGTTACCTTCTACTTTACACCCCATCCAATATGGTGTGCTACTCTTGGTACATCAGTGGTGTAGTCTCATGGCCACAAATGTGCCCTTTATATTGGTATACACCCCATATGTCCGCGTGCTTCCTACAAGCACAACCAGGAAATTCATTATTTCATTAATGATCATGCCTTCTCCTATGTAACTTAGATCACTTCCCTGTTTACCAATATTAAATTGTTAATAATCTGATATAAGGTCAATAAATGAGCTGATATAGCTAAGCTGAAGGTGGTTTCTGGTTGTGGCTCCCAATACCATTTAATTTCTTGATAAACTTGGATTTGAATCCCTAAAATCACTGTCACTGTCACTGTCATCCTGTTGTTTTGACCGTTTAATTTCTTGGTAAACTTGGTCCCAAGTTGCTGGGGTCCAGACTGTCGCTCGCCGCTTCGTCCAGCGAAGAAACACGCAACTCGGAGATCCTTTTGGCTGCGATTTAGGAACTTTCTCATGCGTTAGAGAAGAAATCAGGAACGGGGACGTGGAGTAATGAGGAAAAGGGGACGCATGAGGGAGAACCGACTATCTAGGTGACTTCCCCCCTTATATACTTCTCCCTGCCTGTTTGCCCTCAAGTGTCTGCAGCTGTTAAACCAGCCATAACTTATGAGCGTGACAAGACATCCTGATTCCCCATCAGGTGTTGTTCACGAAGCACGGTGCAACCAAACAAGAAACAGGTGTTCACGAAGCATAGTCCTGTGGAGGCTCTCCACAGTTCCCCTTTTTTGTTTTAGAACAACAAGTCTGTGTAGCGACCTCGGCCCCCTTGGCCTTACCCGTCATTGGGAGCCCTCTCGCTTGTAGGTCCCTGTCTTAGGTTGGTCCAAGGGTCAGGTGGGGTATAGTGCACCCTTTCAAACTCCTCAACTACAGGAGGTCCCCTGCAGTTAAGGGCTCTCAGCTGCACAATACCTTTGCTACATCCAGCTAGACCTGATTGTTCCAAGCGAGATTATTGTTTCAAAGTTGCAAGCCAAAGCTTGGGGGATTGCTGTGCCTCCAGGGCCGGGATACCTGCAAATATCACGCCTTTGTAAATATTAGTACTTGCTGCATTTTATATAGACACCAGGCAAAAACCAAAGCAGTGAGAAGCAATAAGGATAGTACTACTGCCACCCCACCCACTCTTTTATAAAATAGAGGAGCTACTTTGGTCTTATTAAGGTGGGTAAGGAAGGGATTAAAGCAGGCCAAGTTGTAGCAATGGCCCAAAAAGCTGGTTCTTCAGCTCGTATCATCACAGGAACCAGGCTGAACAGGAGCACCAGTTTCCACCTCTTGGTCTACTGGAGGCGCGGTCTTCCGTGTCAGACGTTCAGGAATCCACACTGGTTCTGCCCTGTCCTGTGGAAAAACACAAACAGAACCCCTGGCCCAGGTTAACACGGGGTCCGGGCCGTGCCATTCACCAGAAAGGATATCCTTCCATTTAACATATCCTTGGCACACAGGGATCTTTGAAGAATGCCTGTCTGCAGAGGAGCTGCCCTTATCATCAATGATCAAAAAATTTAGAGTAAAAAGTGCAATAGAGATTCTTTCTCGAGGGGGCTGTCCCAGGTCAACTCCCCCTTTTTGTTTTATTAGGCATGCTTTAAGGGTGGAATGGGCACGCTCAACGATGCTCTGTCCTTGTGGGTAATACGGGAGGCCATGAGATAAAGAGACTCCCATCTGGGCATCAATAACATTGGGAAAAGAAAATCGGAGAATCGCCCAATCATCATGTAAGTTACACAAAGAAACTATTTGAGTGGAATTATAGGGGGTAATAAGAGTATCTGGAAGTTCTCCAAAGCATCGCAAGCAGTCTTGAATACCAATCACAGCCAAACGGGCTACAGCTGCAGGGTATAATTCCACGGCTTTTGCCGGAGAGACCCTAGGATGAATCCACAGAAGGGGTCCCTCCTGCCATAGGACTGCAGTAGGTTGCCCATATGTTGAAAGCACACAAAGCAAAATAGGAAACTCAGGCTGCACGCGTGTATTCCCAGCAGCAGTAAGAGCCCGACCAACCTTGCAAATTCCATTAAGAAGGTACGCCAGTCTAAGTATTGTCTGCGCGTCAACACCACTCTAGCCACCTGTTGCCAATCATTTGGGGTCATACAATATCTGAATAAGCCTTCTATTTGGGTTATAGTAAATGCAGCGTTGGCTCCATAAGTCTTTACTGATTCTGCCAAGGACTTAATTATTTTAAAATCTAGGGGCTCATGATATCGCTGTTGATTATTATCTTCAAAAACTGGATAAGTTAACTGCAGCTCTCGCCTAACTTCTGCCCAGAGCCCGGGTTTTGCAAAAGAAAGTCCGCCTCCCGCTTTATTAAAATAAGGGGGCGGATCATCCTCAGAGCCCTTTAGAGGTAAGTATCGGTCACTATCATGTGTCGCAGCTTCCTCTTCAATAGGGGGGTCAGAATCCCCGTTAGCCCGTCCCTGCTGAAATTGACGTAGCGAGGGATAAAGAGACGGACGGGTCATGGATGGTTCTTGGGGCCTTCCTTTCTTTTTTGGGGCGCGTCCCTCCATCATCGGGGTTCCCCTAGAGGCCTCGCTTTCCACGTCCGAACCCTCCTCTGGCTCAGAGGCTATAATGCCATGACGGCTGCCTCTGTCCTTCTTTGTCTCTTCTAACACTACTTGTCCTGATTGTACGGCCTTATCGCACTTCTGATCCTTAAAGTAAGCATAGAAAGCAAAAATGAAAAAACAAAGGGAAAGACAAACAAACATCCAACCAACAAACGAAACATACACATCCATGGATATTATTGTCCTGACTCACCACAGGAACTTGATCGTCACGACTTCTCGTGAACCTTAGTCCTGACTTACCACAGGAACCTCATCGTCACGACTTCTCGTGAACCTTAGTCCTGACTTACCACAGGAACCTCATCGTCACAATTTCTCGTGAACCTTAGTCCTGAATAAATCACAGCAAGTTCTGAATCCACCGAGGGGGTACTGGAGGTCGGGTTCCCCGTACGGGCCACCAGCTGTCGCGCGCCGCTTCGTCCAGCGAAGAAACACGCAACTCGGAGATCCTTTTGGCTGCAATTTATTTAGGAACTTTCTCATGCGTTAGAGAAGAAATCAGGAACGGGGACGCATGAGGGAGAACCGACTATCTAGGTGACTTCCCCCCTTATATACTTCTCCCGGCCTGTTTGCCCTCAAGTGTCTGCAGCTGTTAAACCAGCCATAACTTATGAGCGTAACAAGACATCCTGATTCCCCATCAGGTGTTGTTCACGAAGCACGGTGCAACCAAACAAGAAACAGGTGTTCACGAAGCATAGTCCTGTGGAGGCTCTCCACACCGGACAAAGGCACAGCATCAATTTGGGCGTACCAGGAAGTCTGAAGGCACCATCAGGCTTCTGATGCACTCGCTCCACAGGTGCAGGTTGACCTACTGGTGACACTATACCCCCAGGCACTGGTAGAATTTTACAAGAAAAAAAATGTCCAACCCCATCAAAATTGGGGAGAGGAAAGGAATAGAAACTTCCTCAAAAAATACAAATGGCCCAAAGAAAAGATGCTCTACATCACGAATCATCAGGGAGAGGCAAATCAAAACAAGAATGAGATATCCTCTCACACCACAGAGACTGGCACACATCAAAAAGAACAAGAACAAGTGCTGGTGCTGATGTGGGGAGAAAGGGGCTCTCACCCATTGTTGGTGCGAATGTCACCTGGTTCAACCATTTTGGAAAACAATATGAGCATTCCTAAAAAAACTAGAAATTGAGCTTCCACATAACCCAGCAATATCATTTCTGGGAATATATGCCAGGAGCCAAAAAAACACACAGCAGAAATGCGGCGTGCACTTTAATGCTCATTGCAGCACTATCCACAATAGCCAGAATCTGAAAACAACCAGAGTGCCTGGGAACAAACAGAATACTACACAGCCACCAAGAAAAACAAAGTCATTAAATCTGCTATAAATGGATGGACATGGAGAGTATCATGCTGAGTGCAATGAGTCAGAATGGGAACATAATATATGAAGTGACATTGGTGGGAAACATTTTAACTGCTTTTCAGAAGACAGACATCGAGATCTGTGTCACAAGTTTTATTTCCCACCTTTCATAAGCACAGACCAACCACTCAGAGCCTTTGCCAAACTGGTCCTGCCTGTGGGCAGGAAGCCCCTGGGCCATGGAGTTGCTGTTCCCTGAACACGGGCTCTGAGTCCCCCAGACCCTGGGCTCTGGCTCCAGCTGAAAACGGGAATGTGGGGGCTCAGGGGCAGGTGCCTGTGACCCGGGCACTGAGATGAGACCTTGGCTCAGCCCATGCAGTGTCACAGCCCTGCCTGCTCTAGCACATCAATGGCACCAGCAAGACCTTGGGGACATGATCAACACTGGGACACCTGGAGCTCAGTCTCCATGTCTGGGTTCTAATGCAGCTTTTGCGCCCAATATCCAGCTTCCTTCAGGGACTTAACAGAGTCTCCATCCGTGTCCAACAGCAGCAGGAACCCGGGAAGTTTCTAGATATCTGCCACGTGTAGCATCCTCACTGACATATGTATCACACACAGTTGGCTGAAGGGAACAGGAATAACTATTTGACCCTGTTTCCTGGAGATGTGGCTGAATTTTATTGTATAATACACCATGATTAATATGGCTAAACTGAGTAGAAAGAATTAAATTAGGCTTCTATCACTTATCATCCATCTCATTGTTCATTGATTTGCTCGAGCGGGCACCAGTAATGTTTCCATTCATCCCTGTCTTGTGCTAGTGTAGCCCAATGGTGTCTGCTTAATCCAGGAACACGAAGAGCCTCAAACCATTCATTCAGGGTTTTGATGAAGAAGCTTCACCATCTTATAGGTGGGCTGCCACACGTTCATTTTAATGTCCCATGAATCCAGTCAGTAACAGCTATAGTCCAGTGGTCATCTTTAAATTGCATTACATGTCCGGCCCATCTGATTTTTGACACCTTAGCAATGAGACAGTGTCCCTGATTCTCGATTGTAGATGGAGGTCAGAATTCTGAATTCCTTCTCTGACTTGAGTGAAACGTGATACTCCAAGCATAGCTCTTTTGATTCCTCTTTAAGATACCCAATAGCGTTCTCATCCTGTTTTCATAGGGCCCAGGTCTCTGAGGTATATTTTATTTTATTTTGTTTTTAAGCTTAAAAGTGCCTGAGGCATATTTTAGTGCAGGAAGAACAGTGGTGTTGAAAAGATGTGCCCGGAGCCAAAGATTCTTTGTTCTCTTAACAACTTCTTCAATGCTCTTGAAGGTGTTCCATACCACTCTCTTCCTCCTGTCAGGTCAGGTGCCAGGTCATATGTCATCTGAGTTCTCTACTTAGGTAAACATAACTGCTGCATTTGGAGATGTTCCTTCCATTGAGGGCAAATGGAATGTCAGGAACCAGTCCGTTTCTCATGAACATTGTCTTCGTGAGACAATGCAGTCTGACCTTTCCACACTCACGGTCGAAGTCGGCCAGCATTTGTGCCACTTGGTTGATATTTGGTGTTATTAGAAAGATGTCATCAGCGAAGCGGAGGTGGTGTAGTTGCAGACTGTCTATCTTCACTCCCATTCCTTCCCATTCCCGTCGCTGCATGACATTCTCAAGGGTGGCACTGAAGAGTTTCAGTGAAATGGTATCGCCCTGTTGAACCCCTCTCTTTACATTGATGATCACCTCCTTGTAGAATGTGAGATCCTGGTGGTGAATCTGTAATCAGTTCACGGACTGTAAATTGGACCAAACTAATATCTTTAATTACATTTTAAAAAAAAACAGCTAAAGACCTCCAGAACCCAGCCACAGTCATGCTTAAGATCACCCTCATATGTTCAGACGAGCCTCACGTATGAAGGAACTGGCAGAGGAACCCAGGTGTACAGGACCCAGGGCTGAGATCTCTAAGCCTGCTCAGATCAGGACCAGGCATCTTCCACCCAGATCCCCCATTTTCCAGTAGCTAGGCAGGCACACCCAGAAGCTGCCCCAGGCACCATGTAATCCCATTAACGGCCAACATCCAGAGACTATAAAACCAAGCTCCTGGATATAAGTAGACATCTGATAGCCTCATTCTCCCTCTCCAAGAACCTGGCAAGCTACCAAGAGTTTCCTGACCACACAGGATAGACTGGAAAGCTCTTCGTGGCATATTCATATGTCAAAAACATTAACAATGATAGGACTCATTCCCTGACCCTGAAGAGCCTCTAATGCGGCACCGTTGGGAAGGATGAGTAAAGAGAGCCTGCTAAAATTTCAGGACTAGGACAAATGGAGATGTTACTGGGCCCACTTGAGCAAATTCTGTGATCAACGGGATGACAGTGATACAGTGAAAAAAACAGCTATTATTTTCTCACAATACATTTCAAGCATCCAAAGTCCATATGTGGGCACAGTTAATCACAAACACAATTGCATCATTGCTGAAAATTATCAAGTGCCAAGAATGCAGATCACTTGGGCCATGTTTCACATTCTGAGGCCCCAGTTCATTAGGACAACTGAAAATTAAAATACTTCTGTTGGCCACTAATGCTTGGATCGTTTAATTTGGTTTCTGAAGCAGCTATGGGCACAGGCATCAGTCTATGGACACAGCCAGCATGTCCATATGCTGACAGCCCAGAGGCCTCCTCACTGGTAGGAATCTATCGGTCTCTGATGTGGTCCGGATGGCTCTCAGAGGAGGCACGAAGATGGGTTGAGAAGTGTATATCAGGAGTCAGGAGATCTCTGCTCCCTGACATTTTTCCCATGCTCACCTGTCATTCCCTCCTCCATCCTGAAAATATTTCTGAAATTACATCCATGTCATGTGAGGGTGAAACAATCTAATACTTAACTCCTGGTGACACACAACCCTCTTGATTCCTGTCCCCTGTTAGTCATTACTTCCCAACTAATTGAGCAGTTTAGTTAGAAGGGAAGGCGTTTTGGTTCTTATTGACTGGACTTATAATATGTATTGTAATATCTATTTCAAACACGTATAAAAAGTCTCTAACAGAATCACTGGCAGAAGCCTCTGAAATCATTTCAGTGTCTGTTATCAGGAAACAACCACTAAATGGGAGACAGAATCCAGATCTGACAAGGCAGAGCCTGGATCTTAGAAGTTCTGGGACAATAACTGAGTCAGTGTCCCTTGGCCAATAGGGGCAGTAGGTCCTGTGGGTGTGAGGGTAAACGTGTGAAGGTAGCTCTCAGAGGCTGAGTTTTACACAAATGATCATTTTCTTAAGTGCAATACAAGTTGTCTGCTGTAAATGTTTGTGGGGGCACCAATGGTCCCCATATCTGCAACTGACATCATGACTTAATTTCACTATGGTGATTAGTAGATAGAGATGATATGCAATCACTGAATGTGAAATGAGGTCACAGGACGGGAATTAGATGAGAGTATAAAGAGACCAGGGAAATACCCTCTGTCCCCACTGTCACCCACACAGGAGAGCAAGTGAGGTCAAGGGGAGGAAGGGACTCCTGCTGACAGGAGGACGGTCTCACCAGAAGTGACCCTGTGGGACCTAGACCTTTCCTCTCCAGCTTCCCAGAGAGCGAGAGAATCCTATGTGTGTGGTGTGAGCCCCCAGCCTGTGTGTTCCTGTGAGGGAAGCTGAGCTGAGGCTTCACACCCAGCACCCTCTGAGCAGGGTCTGCAATTAGGGGCACCTCAGGGCATGGGGGCTTCATTGTTCTCCCCGCCCTCACTCCTCACTGCTCCTACCGCTGAAGAAGAAGAAGAATCAGGATTCATTCTTGGCTAATTGGTTGAGAGTCTTACATTGCCCATACGTGATTCTTCCTTCAGGCAAAGACATTGTGTCCAGCAGACAGCAGGGTCTCTCACAGCTCCATGTCAGACACCAGAGAAGTGAGATAGGAAGGAGCAGGACTCAAGTTTCTCTATTATGAGGGAAAAAAGGTAAACATTTCTCCCATTTTTAATCTATCAAGGTTATGAAGCCTTGTCACTAAGAGGGGGTAATGTTTTCTCTATCAAACTCATTGTACATAAACATAATGAATTCAATTCACTAGGTACAGGAAAGGGTAATTTCTAGTACTTATTTCTAACTATATGAAATGTATATTAACCTGATACCAACAGACAGCAAAGAATTGTTGACTCCCATGAGTGTCTTAAAATCTGAGACTTTGAATATCTGAGCAGGAAAAATCTCATACTGAACATGTGGGAGATGGAGATGCAACATGGCCAGAGTTTTCCAAAGGATGATGTGGACACATTTTCATGGGAATAGAGTATCTGATGCATAATAAGTCAATTACTATTAAAAGATAAAGGAATAAAAGCCCAGTTATTCCACATGAAGACTGAAAAAAAAATTTCCTGATCAAGCCTCTATTTTAAGAGCAACCCCCTTTTTTCTATATATAAAACAAACATTGGTTGTTTTATATATAGAAAAGGAAAAAACAAAGTCAGTTCACTAAAATAAAAGGTGCCCCTCCTTTAGCATGTTTTGACACCCATGCACCCACCCCTGTCTTTGCATGTTGTCTTGGGAAAGGATCTATGTTTGAGTCTGATATAAAAGTCAGCACTGATCTTACCTTCACTCACCAGGACTCCTCAGGTCAACTTCTCAAAACGAGGTTCCCTGCTCAGGTCCTGGGGCTGCTGATTCTCAGGATCCCAGGTAAAGACAGAGGACATGAGAAATGGAAACAGTTCAGCAGGGGAGTGTGGGGGATTCTTGCCGCTCTCTCTCTCTCTCTGTCTCTCTCTGTCTCTCTCTGTCTCTCTGTCTCTGTCTGTCTCTCTCTCTCTCTCTCTCTCTCTCTGTGCTAGATGATGGGGTAAGTGATGTGATAGTCAGAAACATTCTGGAGGGAACAAGGGTCTGTGCCCTGGAGAGATGTGATGAAAAAGTAGAGATGACACAGTGGATTAGAGGCTACTTTCTCAATTCTAAACTATCTTCTTCATTCCCACAATAAAGATTTGATGTGTAAATACAAAGCTTTTAAGAAATGGCAGTAAGGAAAGGGGATATTTTGGAAAAAATCAGAAAACAATGAAGTTGATCAGATGTGAAAGGAATCTTGCACTATTTTCAATTCTTTTTTAAATTAGGATCCATTGGTGATGTTGTGCTGACCCAGTCTCCACTGTCCCTGTCCATCATCCCTGGAGAACCGGTCTCCTTCTCCTACAGGTCTAGCAGAGCCTCATACATAGTAATGGAATTACCTACCTGGGCTGGTTCTATGAAAAACACCAAGGAAACCCCCAAAGGTCCTGATCCACGGAGTTTCTGATACTCAGGTGCCCAGACAGATTCAGTGGCAGTGGTTCAGGGTCAGATTTTACTCTTCAGATGAGCAGGACAGAGACTGAGTACACTGGAGTTTTTGACTGCATGCAAGTTACGAAGTTTCCATAACAGTAATGCAGGCCCCAACACTAACCTCCCTGCATGGCCAGGGCCAGATACCCACACTTGTTCTTTACTGGTGAGCAGACAGCAGAGTCTCTGAGTCAGTGAGGGGAAGGCATTGGGACCCTCTGGGAGGAGGCTGCAGCTGAGGGCTCTGGACCATGAGAGCCCCTGCTGGACTGCAGACAAGCCACATTAAGACCTGGTAAGCGGTACAGGCCTGGTGTGGCAGAGCAGCAGATATGCAGGGGGCTGTGTGCTGTGAGTGAGCTTCACAGTAGGAGTGACTGACAGCTGATTGAAAGCACCCTCCCTGCCTCGCACATATTTGTAAGGGAAATGTTACTACCTAAGTACTAGGTGAGTGATACAGTTTTTCCAAGAAGATCCTAAAGCATAATGGAACTACTATGCAATGTACATTTGCTCCATATGCAGTTGAAGAAATAAGGAAGTGTTTACCTGGCATATGGTTGACCTGGCTGGATCCCTGCACCCCACTTTGTTCCCCTCGAGGTGTGAGCCCTAGGCCATGAATAAGCCTGAGCATTGCAGGATGTGGGCCCTGAACAAACACAAACCTTTTTGGTGAGTGGAGTCATGGGAAGTAGAATGTAGAGTAGGAGTTTCTCTGACACTTGCTCACTGGGGCAGACACAGTCCCCTGCGAGCTGAACCCTTGTAGCAGGAGAGACAATGGGCAGGCAGGGAACCTTCCTCACTGGGGCCCTTGGGAAGCTGGCAATGGACTGAGGGTGCATTTGCCCTAGGAGTAGGCTGGCCCGAGTCTCCATGCTGCTCCTGACAGACAAGTCACCTGGTGGACATTGTCCCTGATCTCAGTTCTAGAGAGGACCCTGTCCTCTAGATCCTGCCCAATACCTGCTGAGTCCCAAGATTCTAGAAGCCCCATGTCACTCTGAGCCCAGAGCTGTGTCAAGCCCCTGCTGGCTCACAGAGGCCCCTGTGTGGGGACCTGCCCTTCATGCTGCACTGGGTAGCAGGGGGGCCAGAAGGCTGGAGACACTGTTGGTTTTACACTTTTGTGAAATTTGTATAAGAGGCAAAACCATACATCACAACAACTATCAATTTCACAGAAGACAAACAGTAATAAACTGTCTAACACCACCTCTGTCTTACTCCCAGAGAAACTTCCAGTGAATTTTCATTAATTTTCAAACAAAAAAGTTATTCATCATTAACTGCAAAGCCATGTAGGAAATGACAGAATAGAGAGAGTGAGAGAGAGAGAGAGAGAGACAGAGAGACAGAGACAGAGAGACAGAGAGAGACAGAGAGAGAGTGTGTCCAGACTTTACCCTTGAAGGTTCCTGCTGATTGGCTCTGAGACAGTCCAGCCTCTGCTCTTCATTGAATGTGGAGGTGCTCACTCACTGTCCTTAATGTCTCTGCCGAACAGTGGCTCACATGTGGGGACCCAGGTTGCAATCACATTGCATTGAATATGGACTTCCTGTCGGCTCTCTGGGAGTGCTCAGGCCACACTAAATTTTGCACAGTCCTTTTATGTGTGATTGTCTATCGTTTGTGTGTCTGTTTGTTTCATTCTCAACAACTGACACTGATAGACTGAGGTTGAGCGTGACAATCTGATTGACTTATCGAAGCACATGTTTGTATACTCAGGCTTACTGACAGACTTTACAGTATCTGTTCCAAAGACTTGGGGAAAGTCTAATCTCAGCAGCACAGAGATCATCATCAGCTGAAACCTATTAAGTTGCTGTATCAAACAAGGGCCACGAGATGGCAGACAAACCCCATACATGAAAAGAAAGACCCTGAATGCTAGAAACCCTGAGACAGTAACAGGTCCATTGTCAGCAAGGACATGGCTGTGGTGAGAATGTATGAAGGCTGTTAGAGTCTGAGTTGTAGCAAATTTCCGTCCTTTCCTGCTGTGGGGAGAGAAGTCCTGCCCTGCCTCTCTGCCATGGACTTTTGATCCCCGATCCAGTGCTCAAAATTTGACTTAAGTTCCTCTGTGATGTTTCAGAGATGGAGCGGTAGAGTCACTTAAGGTAAATTGAGCTCACAGGAGGGGGATTGGATGGGAATTTAGAAACCCCAGGGAACACTGTGCCCCACCCTTCCAGTCCCCTCAGACAGAAATTCCAAGAGAGGCTTTTGAGGACAAGGAGAGGGAGGGGCTCGTGCTGACAGGAGGAGGGTCTCACAGAAAGTGACCCTGAGGGACTTTGACCTTCACTCTCCAGCCTCCCAGAGTGTGAGAACTCCCTGTGTGTGGTGTGAGTCCCCAGCCTGTGTGTTCCTGTGAGGGGGCCTGAGCTGATGCTTCACACCTGGCACCCTCTGAGCAGGGTCTGCCTCAGGGGCATCCAGAGAAGGTCGTCCTGGGGCAACTTTCCTCCTTTTTCTTCTCTTCTGACTGCTGAGGAGAACTCAGAAATCATTTTCACCTCGTCAGGCAACACCTTGTTGATGAAACTGTTGGCTGTTTGATTTCAACCAGAAATCCATCACTGAATGAACTATCACCTTGATAGTAAGGTTTTGGGTGTCCTTATACTGCTTCAGTCAGATGCCTTGTGGAACACAATATGACCCACCTCCAGTCCCCGTGGCTGTTTCAGGATCAGGTCAGTGTCCCTGCAGGGCCTACATGAGAGTTCAGAGCATCAGAGACTAAATCTAGCTCTGAAGCTTCTGCTCAGCCCATTCCCCCTGAGGCTCTGCAGGATGGTGGCAGAGGAAGCTGCCACAGGAACTCAGACAACCTCTGTGTACTGATCCCCCATCTCCTGCTCCTGTGGTAGAATGTGCAGTCTTAGGGCCTCTGTGACAACAGGATTGTGTGAACACCCTGGAGTCTCATCCTCCTTCTCTCCCAACCCTCCCCCTGGCCATCAGAACCACCTCAGGGCAGCTCCTCTGGAGCAGACAGTGCAGGCAAAAGTATGTGTCTTCTCTGAGCTGCTCTCCTGAGTACACACACCCAGTTCATCCGCCTTCACTCTCCTCTGGTGTTCTTTGTAACTGAGGACTCTTTTTTGCCCATTCTGCCACTAGCAACCCTTAATCTGCCCTGTCTCAGTGAGTCCCTGTGCAGGATTGTCCTTTAGTAAGTGGCTGATGGGAATCATGGAGTAGGAATTGGTTAGAAGTTTGTTCATGGGGCATCTGGTGGTCCAGTGAGAGCAGAACGCTGGCAGCCTTAAAAATCAGTGGTGGATTCAGGGTGTGTGTGTGTTGGGTTGGGGGAGATCTCTCCTTCCTGTGTCAGGTGTGAGGCCTCAAATGGCTCTGGAGGTTCTGTCAGGGCTGTGCAGAATGTGAGGCTCCCTGTGATGCCCCTCTCTGGGGCCTCCCCCTCTAAGCATCAGGGGAGGCCCCAGTTAAAGGCTGATCATTTGGAGGAAAACCGTCTCCACTAGAATCCACTATCACTCTAGGTCTCCCCTGGGACCTTCTGTGCTACCTTCCATGGATCTCTGGCCTGTCCAGGACTCTGGATTCCGTAGAAATAGAAAGATGCCAGCGGGGCCAGCAGTTCATGTAGGAGAGTCCTCAGACATTATGAAGCTTGAATTCAATGATTGGAGGGTACATGGTGCTTTCAATTTTTTGCTGGGTGCATTCCCAGGAGCATTCTATTGAATGAAGAAACAGTGATTGAATAGGGGTAGTATGCAGGGGGTGGGGAAATCATCACGAGAGCCTACACTGACTCATCTCACCCAGCACTCTACCCTCACAAGCTCATCGAAATATTAGCCCCTATCAGAGCCTAGATCCCAGGTTGGGATCTCACTCATGCCCACTTTGATTCCCTTCTCTTAGACCTGCAAGTCATTTTTCTGTGGGTTGTACCCTAACCTTAACTTGAATCTCAACGCCTACATCAGGGCTTTCTGAGAGCTGACCAAAATTAGAAGAGATGTGTGGAAAGATAGTACAGTGGGTAGGGTGTTTGCCTTGCATGGGGCCAACCCAATTTCAATCCGTGGCATTCCATAGAGTACTCCATACCTCCACCAACGAGCCTTGCCAGGAGTGATTCTAGAGTATAGTTCTAGGAATAAGCCCTGGAAACCGTTACATGAGGTCCAAAAACAAAACAAAAGAAAAAGAAGAAGAGATGTGTGATATAGGATGTGAGCTGAAGGAGCACGGTGCATTCAAGGGGGATCCTGCGGTAGCAACTCATCTCATCTATCTTCTCTGGACTCATTTACATCTGGTCAGCTCAGAAGGGAATCTTTCAGGGAGAGAGAGACTGAAAACTATGGAAGACTGTCCAAAGGTAAAGGTGCATGTTTTGGGAAAGTAGAGAGCTTTTCTAAAAGTGAAGAAAAAAACCCCACAATCTGAGGCTGAGGTGGAAGTGGTGAGACTGTTTCTGATGAATGCATGTCAGCACAGGCTTCTTATCACGGCTTCAAACATTTTCTGCTGTTTCTTTTTCTTTTTTTTTTTTTTTTTGCTTTTTGGGTCACACCCAGCAATGCACAGGGGTTACTCCTGGCTCTGCACTCAGGAATCATCCCTGGCGTGCTCAGGGGACCATATGGGATGCTGGGAATTAAACCCGGGTAAGCCACATGCAAGGCAAACGCCCTACCCGCTGTGCTATTGCTCCAGCCCCAAACATTTTCTGCTGTTAACATACAAGTTTTTTAGTAGGTAGTGATGACATTTCTAAAGCCAAAAATACCAGCATATCAAAGCTAAATAGAAGATTTCATGCCCTCAACTTGGTCCAAAGATGTGAAATTGAAGGAGTGTACAATTCCTGAGGGGGTCTGTGTCTGTGGTCTGACAGAGACTTTCCCTGGGCAAGAGAGAGCAAGAAACCTTGTCCTTACTCTGAGGTTCAGAGGACCCGCCCTTCTGTGCTCACACTGGGGCCCTCCTGGGGCCCGGGGAGGAGCATATTCTCTGTGGGCAAAGTTCTGCTTCCCCACAGGGACCCACACCCCTGACTTCTCTGCAGCTGGGCTGGTCCCCCCACACACCCTCCCCCTCTGCCTGCCAAGCCTGCCCAGCCCCCTCTCATTTGCAAGTCCTCAGAGCTCATGCCTGGACACTCAATAATAGTCTGTGTCCCCCTGCAGGGTCAGACTCTCTCACACCCAGAGTGGACATGAGGGCCCCTGTGCAGCTCCTCAGCTTCCTGCTGCTCTGGCTTCCGAGTAAGGAGGGAAATGCGGGTTTCCATGAAGTTAGACTGCCTGGCTCTTCAGGGAAATCATCTAACTTATGATTAAGATAATGATGTGCACTATTTTTTTTCTCAGGTGGCAGGTGTGATATCCAGATGACCCAGACTCCATCCATGTCTGCATCTCTGGAAGACAAAGTCACCATCACCTGCAAGGCCAGTCAGAGCGTTAGCAATTGGTTAGCCTGGTATCAGCAGAAACCAGGGAAAGCTCCCAGGCTATTGATCTACAAGGCAACCAATTTAGGACCAGATGTCCCTCCCCGGTTCAGTGGCAGTGGATCTGGGACAGATTTCTCTCTCACCATCAGCAGCTTCAAGCCTGAGGATGCTGCAACTTATTACTGTCAACAAGGTTATACTCCTCCACAGTGATACAGGCCAATACATAAACCCCCAGAGATCAGCTGTGTGAGGCTGAACTGTGCCAGCTGCTCATCATGGTGTCTTTACTGCTGAGGGTGTGTCAGATACAGCCAAGCTGTGCAATGAGGGACAATTCTGGGACATGTAGAAGGAACATCTTTAGGCTTAATTATTCTCAATCTCATCCCAGCGGCACAGACATGACAACAAATCTTCTGATTGAATTTAGAGAGATTATTTTTCTGAAATACGTAGGTGACAGTTTCATTCAGAGTTCACATGTGTTGGCCTGTGCATCCTTGAAGGCCTAGAAACCATGCTTTAAAAGATAGTTTTTAATAATAGCACATATTGCAACCCCAGTTGTGAGGACACGTGAGCAGCTTCATAGCCTCACACTTAGGGCATCTCCCAGGGTGTGTCTTCCCTGCCATGATGTCCTGTCTGATGTGGGCCAGAGGGAGAGACTGTGTCTCACCAGGGGAACAACCCTCACAATCCTGTGGTCTGTGGTGGGGGGGAACATGGAGGAGGGGACTGAGATCTACTCCCTTGACTGAGGGATTTTGATCCTGAAATCTTTTTTTTTTTTTTTTTGCTTTTTGGGTCACACCTGGCGATGCACAGGGGTTACTCCTGGCTCTGCACTCAGGAATCACCCCTGGCCGTGCTCAGGGGACCATATGGGATGCTGGGATTCGAACCCGGGTCGGCCGCGTGCAAGGCAAACGCCCTACCCGCTGTGCTATCGCTCCAACCCCTGATCCTGAAATCTTAATGGGAAATAAAACAATTTTAGTGACAGGAACTGTGGTATACTATCCTGGATACCCTTGAAGTTGTAAAGGGGTATAAACTTCATTCAAGGTGTGTATGTGTGCAGGGGGAATTCAGGCAAGTAAGAGGAAGTATCGGTCACACTCTTGTCCCATTGTTCATCGATTTGCATGAGCGGGCACCCTACCCATGGTGTATTCGATATTTGATAAGAGGAAATATAGAAAGGAAAATGTCCACACCCTGTTCTTAGCCCAAAGTCTTATACCGAGGCCTTGTGGGAAATACTCTGGATCACAGTGCCTTAGCTTCCCTGCATGGCCAGGCCTTGACACTCTCAAAGGGAATTTAAGTCTATGGAAATCATTGTTACCCTAGGAAATTCTATATTATTGACGGTATTTTCCTAGCTTTGTTGCCCACAAGCCCACCAATATTGATTTTCCTCGTATTTAAATTCCTAGAATGGGAACATAAAATACGGGGTGACATTGGTGGGGAAAATGTTGACCTCTTTTCAAAAGACAGACGCCCAGATCTGCATTCCACATTTTTTTTTCCACTTTTCCTCAGCAATGACCAACCACCTAGAGTCTTTGCAAACTGGTCCCAGCCTGTGAGCAGGAAGCCCCTAGGCCATGGAGTTGCTGTTCCCTGAACACGGGCTCTGAGTCCCCCAGACCCTGGGCTCTGGCTCCAGCTGAGAACAGGAATGTGGGGGCTCAGGGACAGGTGCCTGTGACCCGGGCACTGAGATGAGACCTTGGCTCAGCCCGTGCAGTGTCACAGCCCTGCCTGCTCTAGCACATCAATGGCACCAGCAAGACCTTGGGGACACAATCAACACAGAGACACCCTGGAGTTCAGTCTCTGTTTCTGGGTTCTAGTGCAGCCTGTGCACTAAAACATCCAGCTTCCCTCAGGGGCTCAACAGAGTCTCCATACATGTCCAACAGAACCAGAAACCCGAGAAGTTTCCAGATTTTCGACACGTGTAGCATCCACACTGACACATGTATCACACACAGTTGGCTGAAGGGGACAGGAATATCTATTGGACCCTCTTGTCTGGGTGATGTGGCTGGATTTTAAGGACCAGAGATGTGTAAGGTTCTCTTTTGTTTTGTTTTGTTTTGTTTTGTTTTGGGGTCATACATGTCGATGCACAGGATTTACTCTGGGCTCGTGCATTCAGAATTACTCCTGGCAGTGCTCAGGGGACCATATAGGATTCTGGGAATGGAACCCGGGTCGGCTGCATACAAACAAATGCCCTACCTGCTGTGCTATCACTCCAGCCCCAATGTGGCTGGATTTTACTGCATAAAATTTCACTATTAATATGGCCAAACAGAGTGGAAAGACTTCATTGGACTAAACATACTTTAAAATGACACAAAAGAATGGGCTGGAGCGATAGCACAGCAGTTGGGTTGGGCATTTGCCTTTCAAGCAAATCGACCCGAGTTCGATTCCTCCACCCCTCTCAGAGAGCCCGGCAAGCTACCAAGAGTATCGAGCCTGAGGGGCAGAGCTTGGAAAGCTACTGGTGGTGTACTGGATATACCAAAAACAGTAACAATAAGTCTCTCAATGAGAGACGTTACTGGTGCCCGTTCGAACAAATCGATGAGCAACGGGATGACAGTGACAGTGACTAAGTTACACAGGGAATTACTTACTTTTTGACACAGCAAAAGGCCAGTTTGGGAAACATTTATGCATAAGCTCAAATCAATCATAGCAAAAAATAATCCAGAACCAGGAATGCATTTGTATGCAGGCTTTTTATATCTGAGGCCCTGGGTTAGATTCATGACACCAATAAATTAAAGAATGCTATTGGGCACTAATGGTTGGAATACAACAATGATTTCTAAAGCAGCCGTGAGCACAGACCTCACCAGTCATATCCATAGGCTGATGGCTTCTAAGGCTGCCTCACTGGTGCAGCAGCTGTGGGTGTCAGAGTGAGTCTGGAGAGTTCTGGAAGGAGGCATGGAACTGGATTGACAAGTCTACCTCAGGAGCCAGGAGCCCTCTGCTCCCCAACACACCCCCACTGCTCACCTGGCATCTCACCTGCAGCTTCCTCTTCCTTCCTGAAGATTTTTCTGAAATTAGATCCATGAAATGTGAGGATGAAAGAAACTAGCACTCAACTCCTGGTGACAAGCATCCCTCCTGAATTCCTCTTTCCATATTAATGGTTACTTCACAACTCGGTATACAGTTGTAAAAACTAGCAGTTTATTATAAAGAGAATTAACTATTTGTTTTGTGCTTACAGAGTGGCCTTGTGCAGTGTATTACAGCATGTGTTTCAAAGACTGATGTAAAAACTCTCTCCTGAATCCTGGGACAAGCATCTGAAATCATTTTAGCTGCTGGATCAGAAAACAGCCACTAGATGGAGACAGACCCCAGAACTGACTGTGCAGAGAGCTTGGGTCTTAAAAGCACTGAACAGTAGCTGAACTAGTGTCCCATTGTAAATAGGGAAAGGGGGTCCTGTGGGAATGATGGGAAATGTATGGAAGTAGCTGTCAGAAGCTGAGTTTTATGCAAATTATTATATTCCTGCAGTGTAAGCAGAAGTCCAGTATTACCTGTCCGCTGGAAACATTGGTGGAGTTACCCCTTATACACATCTCCCCAATTTATGTTGTGACATTATTGCATCATGATTGTAGACAGGGAAGATAAACCATCACTTACTGAAAAGTAATGTCAAAGGAGGGAGGATATCAAGAGAGTATAAGAGACACCAGGGAACCCCCCTCTATCCCCACAGGCACCCACCTAGAGAAGCTGTGAGGACAAGGGGAGAAGGGGCTCCTGCTGACAGGAGGAGGGTCTCACAGGATGTGACCTTGATCTTCAGTCTCCAGCCTCCCGGTGTGTGAGAATCCCATGTGTGTGGTGTGAGCCCCAGCCTGTGTGTTCCTGTGAAGGAGTCTGAGCTGATGCTTCACACCCCTGGACCCTCAAATCACGGCTGCCTCAGGGGCACTTCAGATAAGGGGGGACCCCATTACCTCTCCTACCCTGTCCTCTGACTGCTCAGGCTTCATGCTCAGCTTGTTTGTTGAGTCTGAACTTGCCTTTAGGATGAAGCTGTTGTTGCTTTGGTCCTGATCAGAGATACAGCAGGCCAAGTGGTCCTAGAACTGCATTTCTCAGCCAGATGGCTGAGTATTGTTCACAGTGACCACCGGGCCCTATGAACAGGACATGGGGGGCCCCCCAAATAAATTAACATTTTAAATAATATTTTGTTTGCTTTGGGGCCACACGTAGCAGTGCTCAGGGTTTACTCTGATTTTTTCCTTCAGGGATCACTGCTGTCCCAACTTGGGGACCGACCATACGGAGTGTCAGGGTCAAACTAGAATTGACCACACACAAAGCAGGAGCACAGCCCACTGTGCAGTCTCCCCCAAATTAACGTTTTTATGTTAACACTGTAGAAAATATAATATTGGGATATCGGAGCAAAGAGAAACAAAATTTGCCTTGATAAAATGCACAGGTGTGAAATTAAAGAAATGTGTATAACTCCTTAGTGGAAATGAAAATCTGTGAATTAAAAGAGTTTGTACAATCCTAAGAAGATCTGTGTGGCTGTGGTCTGAAAGAGCCTGAGGACAAAGAGAGCAAGAACTGTGTCCTGACTCTCAGGAGACCAGAGACCCGCCCTTCTGTGCTCACAAGGGGGCCCTCCTAGAGCCCAGGGAGGAGCATGTTCTCTGTGGGCAAAGTTCTGCTTCCCCACAGGGACCCACACCCCTGACTTCCCTGCAGCTGGGCTGGTCCCCACAAACACCCTCCCCCCTCAGCCTGCCCAGCCTGCCCAGGCCCCTCTCATTTGCAAGTCCTCAGACTCACTCTTGCCTGGACACTCAATAATAGTCTGTGTCCCCCTGCAGAGTCAGTGTCTGTCACACCCAGAGTGGACATGAGGGCTCTGTGCAGCTCCTCAGCTTCCTGCTGCTCTGGCTCTCAGGTAAGGAGGGAAATGAGGGTTTACTTGACATACTGCTCCCTGGACTTCAGGGAAATTAAGCTGAAGTATGGTGACTGGTGATGATATGTGTTTATATTTTCAATCCCAGGTGCCAGGTGTGATATCCAGATGACCCAGTCTGCATCCATGTCTGCATCTCTGGGAGAGAAATTCCTCATCACCTGCAGAACCAGTCAGAACAATAAGAAAAATGTGGACTGGTATCAGCAGAAACCAGGAATAGCTCCTAGGATCTTGATCACTGATGGATCCAGTTTGCAAACGAGGGTCCCTCTCTGGTTCAGTGGCAGTGGGTCTGGGACAGATTTCACTCTCACCATTAGCAGCGTGGAGCCTGAAGGTGCTGCCACTTATTACTGTCTACAGTATGAGAATATGCCTCGCACAGTGATATGGGCCAGAACATAAACCAGCCACAGATTATCTATGTGAGGCTGGGCTGCCCCAGCTGCTCCTCCTGGTGCCTCTACTGTTCAGAATGTCTCATGCAGCCACACTGTGATGTGATAGAGGATTCTTGTACAAGTTGAAGGGACACATTTCGTCTCTATTCATCCCCCCCTTATTCCAGCAGCATAGACACAAAGGATCAGATGATTTCGTTTATGGAAATTATTTTTCCTGAATAAGATGGTGACAGTGTCATTTAAAATTCAGAGATGAAGGGAGAGGCCACTCTATAAAGTCCAGCAATCATATTAAAATTAACTAATATGTTCCTGTAAAAAACTAAGGAACGCCGAAGGGGCGCGTGCACTTGCGGGCTCTCCGAGCGGCTCTGTCTCACCGCCCGCGTTCGGTGCCCTGGAACCGCAGTGTGTGGACTGGATGGGGACGACCGGTGGTCAAGGAAAGGCGAAGGAAGAACGAGGACCAAGCTGGTTGCTGATTAGTTACCGTTTATTCAATCTTCCATCTTTCTCATCTCCCGCACTCCCAGCTCTGGCCTCTCTCTGGATCAACTGCTGCCTCTCCCTGGCTTCTCTGTCTCCTCTCTCCTCCTCCTTGTCTCTCCCACCTTGCCCTCTAGGCTACACCCAGCCAGGTAGCAAAATCAACATAAGAAAGCCCTTGCTGAGGGCAGGGCGTTCCAAAGCCCTTCCTGACTCTTAAGGTTTTTTTTCCTTTTCCTTAGTCCAAACACTTATTAACATCTTAATACTAGTATTTTTGTATGGACATAGCAAGAGATACATTGAGGTTTGCAAGGCAGCTCTCCTGGCAACATCTTGCCACAGGCTCAGACCACAGCACTCAGGCCAGATTAATCATTCCTCACCCTAGCAGGGTCTGAATCTAGTTATCACTGTTTGGATCATGGCAACATTTGTCCATGATCAAGCTCTTTAACTTATAGTTAAGCATTAGGCACTTTGGCCAGGCCCATCTCGATGCCAGGGTAGCACACAACTCACTGCTTGCCCTGGGTCCTTCTCGTCCCACATCGTCGGGACCCTGCTTTGGGGATGCCAGGAAGTAAGGGCAGCTGAGGCTTAGGTCAAGAGAACAGATGCCCTAGAGGAAAATATCATGTAGAGTCAAATGACTCCCAGGTTACAAAAGCATAACATTTGTTAAGTCTTCCTGTGTCCATACAAAAAGGACTTGCTCTGAATAAACTATGCAAAGGACTCAAGGAGAAGAGAAAAACATTATTTACAAGTCAACAGAACACTAAGCAAGAAGCTACAAATAAACAAAGAGGAATAAGAGCACTGTAATGGGAGTAACCCAATAAACCTAAACTACCTGAGGCTATGTTATCCTACATGTTCCCATAACAGAGTGTGAAGGCAAGTATACACCATAATAATCTCACACTGACTACATCTCATAAGTACTTCCTCATAATGCCAAGGCACCTTCTGATGTGGGCCAGAGGGAGAAACTGCATCTTGATACCTACAGAGTTTGGAGAATATGCTGAAATCTGCTACCTTGACTGGAAGGATAAGGACCTAAAGTGCCATTGAAAAAATAGAAATTCGTTTTCTTAAATTTATTTATTTTTAATTAGTGAATCACCGTGAGGGTACAGTTACAGATTTATACATTTTTGTGCTCATGTTTCCCTCATACAAAGTTCAAGAACCTATCCCTTCACCAGTGCCCATTCTCCACCACCAGTAAACCCAGCATCCCTCCCACCCTCCCCGATCCCATCTCCCCCCACCCCACCCTGCCAAGGTGGCAGGGCATCCCCTTCTGTTCTCTCTCTCTAATTAGCTGTTGTGGTTTGCAATAAAGGTGTTGAGTGGCCACTGTGCTCAGTCTCTAGCTCACATTCAGCCTGCATCACCCTTCCCCCGCATGGCCTCCGACCACATTATACTTGGTGATCCCTTCTGAGTCACCCTCTCCCCAGAATGTAAGGCCAGCCTCCAAACCATGGAGTCAACCTCCTGGTACTTATTTCTACTATTCTTGGGTGTTAATCTCCCACTCTGTTATTCTATATTCCATAGATGAGTGCAATCTTTCTATGTCTGTCTCTCTCTTTCTGACTCATTTCACTCAGCATGAAACTTTCCATGCCAATCCACTTATATGCAAAATTCATGATCTCCTTTTTTCTAACAGCTGCATAGTATTCCATTGTATCCATGTACCCAAGTTTCTTCAACCAGTCATCTATTCTAGGGCATTTGGGTTTTTTCCAGATTCTGGCTATTGTAAACAGTGCTGCTGTTGGGTCCGGAGCCGCAAGAAGCAGAGACGGGCCAGTCTTGCAAGACAAAAGTTTATTCAGACCAACATGCTGGGGCTGCACCCCTAGTAGATGCAGCGATTTGTGCTAGATAGGGCAGCCTTTTTATAGGGCTTGAGTCCTCTGGGTCAGTCACGTTTGTCACGTAGCCTCGTCCAGAGCCACTTTCTTAGAATTCGTGTGTCCGAAGACATTCTTTCAATCTCCTTGCCCTGCGTCAGGAGTTACTATCTGTAATGCCGTGGGACCAGAGTCGCTATCTGGGCTCTGAGTCAGGGGCGGAGTCGCTACCTGGGGTTTGTCCGGAGTTACTATCTGCTGGGCCGGAGACACCATCTGCTGGGCTGGAGTCACTATCTGCTGGGCCGTGGGAATGGAGTCACTATCTGGGTTCCTTGTTTTCAGCAACTCCTTCTGTGAGCGGGTCCCTATCTGTTCGGCACATACGTGAATTCCAACCCAACTGACAGGCAGATGTCAGGATGTAAGTGACAGGATTCAGGCATAGTACATTGTAATATACAGTTTGGGGGTATAAGCATGGTTACAGAAGCAGAACAAAGCGAGGTTACAAAAGTCAGGAGTGGGCTGCCAACCATTTTAACTCAATATAATTTCTTTCAACTTAACACTGCAATGAACATATAAGTGCAGATGTCGTTTCGACTATACTTTTTTGCTTCTCTGGGATATATTCCCAGCAGTGGTATTGCTGGGTCAAATGGGAGCTCAATATCTAATTTTTTGAGAATCAGCCATATTGTTTTCCAAAAGGGCTGAACCAGTCGGCATTCCCACCAGCAGTGTAGAAGGGTCCCTTTCTCCCCACATCCTCTCCAACAGCGGTTGCTTTTGTTCTTTTGGAATATGTGCCAGTCTGTGTGGTGTGAGGTGGTATCTCATGGTTGTTTTGATCTGCATCTCCCTGATGATTAGTGATGTAGAGCACTTTTTCATGTGCCTTTTGGCCATTTGTATCTCTTCCTTGGTAAAGTTTCTGTTCATTTCTTTGCCCCATTTTCTGATGGGGTTGGATGTTTTCTTCTTGTAGAGTTTAACCAGTGCTTTATATACCCTTGATATCAACCCCTTATCTGATGGGTATTGTGTAAATATCCTTTCCCATTCTGTAGATAGTCTTTGTATTCTGGTCACTGTGTCTTTTGCGGTGCAGAAGCTTTTTAGTTTAATGTAGTCCCATTTGTTGATCTCTGTTTCTACTAAATTGCTTAGTTCCGCGTCATCTTTGAAAATACCTTTATCTTCAATATTGTGGAGGGTTTTGCCGACCTTGTCTTCAATGTACCTTATGGTTTGTGGTCTGATGTTGAGGTCTTTAATCCATTCTGATCTGATTTTTGTACATGGTGTCAGGTCGAGTTCTAAGCCCATTTTTTTGCATGTGGTTGTCCAGTTGTGCCAGCACAATTTGTTAAAGAGGACTTCCTTGCTCCACTTCACATCTCTTGCTCCTTTATCAAAGATTAGATGATCATACATTTGGGGTTGTGTGTAGGGATATTCCACCCTGTTCCATTGGTCTGCAGCTCTGCCTTTGTCCCAGTACCATGCTGTTTTAATTGTTACCGCCTTGTAGTAAAGTTTGAGGTTGGGGAGGGTGATGCCTCCCATCGTCTTTTCCCCAAGAATTGTTTTAGCTATCCGTGGGCGTTTGTTGTTCCATATGAATTTTATGATTGCTTGATCTGTTTCTTTGAAAAATGTCATGGGTATCCTTATAGGGATCGCGTTGAATCTGTATAATGCTTTGGGGAGTATTGCCATTTTGACAATATTGATTCTCCTTATCCATGAACAGGGTATATGTTTCCATTTCCTCATGTCCTCTTTGATTTCATGGAGTAGCATTTTATAGTTTTCTTTGTAGAGGTCTTCTACTTCCTTGGTTAAGCTGATTCTGAGGTACTTGATTTTCTGGGGCACGATTGTGAATGGGATTGCTTTTTTCATGTCCCTTTCCTCTGCCTCATTGTTTGTGTATGGAAGGCCATGGATTTTTTTTGGTATTGATTTTGTAGCCTGCAAATTTACTATATAAGTCTATTGTTTCTAAAAGTTTCTTTGTAGAGGCTTTAGGCTTCTCTAGGTATTGTCTGCAATAGTGAGAGTTTGATTTCTTCCTTTCCTATCTGGATGCCCTTAATCTCTTTTTCTTGTCTAATGGCTATCGCAAGTACTTACAATACTATATTGAAGAGAAGTGGTGAGAGTGGGCATCCTTGTCTTGTGTCTGATCTTAGAGGAAAGGCACTTAGTTTTTCCCCATTGAGGATAATGCTTGCCATGGGCTTGTGGTAGATGGCTTCGACTTTCTTGAGGAAAGTTCCTCCAAAACCATTTTGGTGAGGGTTTTCATCATGAACGGATGCTGGATCTTGTCAAATGCTTTCTCTGCATCTATTGATATGATCATATGGTTTTTATCTTTACTTTTGTTGATATGATGGATTATGTTGATTGATTTCCGAATGTTAAACCATCTTTGAATCCCTGGGATGAATCCCACTTGGTCGAGATGTATGATCTTTTTGATGAGTTGTTGGATCCTATTTGCTAATATTTTGTTGAGGATCTTCACATCGGTGTTCATCAGGGATATTGGTCTATAATTTTCTTTCTTAGTGGTGTCTTTGTTTGCTTTTGGTATTAGGGAGATGTGTGCTTTATAGAAACTGTTTGGGAGAGTTCCTATTTTTTCAATTTCCTGGAAAAGTTTGAGGAGAACTGGCAACAGGTCTTCTATAAATGTTTGAAAGAATTCACCAGTGAAACCATCTGGGCCTGGGCTTTTGTTTTGGGGGAGATTTTTGATTACAGTTTCAATTTCCTTAACATTGATGCGTCTATTCAAGTATTCCGAGTCTTCTTTGTTCAGTCTTGGGAGATTATAGGAATCAAAGAATCCATCCATTTCTTTTAGGTTCTCCTGTTTTGTGGCGTATAGACCTTCAAAGTAGTCTCTAATGATCTTTTGAATCTCACTGGTTTCTGTCATGATGTCCCCCTTTTCATTTCTGATTTGATTTATTAGGGTTCTCTCTCTTTCTTTCTTTGTGAGTCTTGCTAGCGGTTTATCAGTCTTATTTATTTTCTCGAAGAATCAGCTCTTTGTTTCATTGATCTTTCAGATTGTTTTTTTGGTTTTGATGTCATTAATTTCTGCTCTAATTTTTATTATTTCTTTCCTTCGGTCTGGTTTGGGTTCCTTTTTCTGGTCCTTTTCTAAGGTCTTGAGTCGTGAAGTCAAGCTATCTATGTGGGCCCTTTCTTCCTTCCTGAGGAATGCTTGGAGAGTTATAAATTTTCCCCTTAACATGGCTTTAGCTGCGGAAAAAATAGAAATCCTTTAGTCATGGGTAAATGGTATTTTGTATTCAATACCACTTGAAATCAAGTTTAGACCCCATGTGGAAAAGTGCATGTTTGGGTAAAACTGAAGACAAGTGAGAAACCATGGAAGAGAGGAACATTTCAGCAACCCATGCTAAGTCTAATGTTTTGCTATCTAGGGCTCAAAAGCAAAATATCCTCAATCACAAAGGCAGTGTTTCCTGTATGCTCAGGTCTTAAACATTCCATAGTGAATATGAAAGTGAAAGTTACTACCTCAGGAGATTCCTATCGCTAATTATATTTGTCCAGAATGGAAAGACAAAATCCAGCATTTGTATACCAATATTGTGCTGCTCCTGACAGGAGAGGTATCACTTACAAGCTGAACTCCAGGGGAAACTGTTTCCTCTTGGGTTCCATGTCCACTGTGGGTCTCCCTTGTTATTTGAAATCATGAGTGTCACTCATCTGCATGATGCTTACACATCTTGACTTGGGCTAGTCCTGCTGGTCTAGTGGGTCATGAGGTCTGATTTGGACTGTAGGTAGCTGTGGACCATGGAGAAAAACTATCGAACTGTGAACCAATAGCTGGGTTTGCAATTCTGGGACATGCAATAGAATAAAGGAACAGTGGTGAGTTGGGGTGCTGGCATGATGCATTTACGGACATGGATACTAACTCACCTCACACAGCCCTGTTCTTTCATCAGTCTAGAGTCATAACCCTCCTTATGGGAACACACTCTTCACTATATATTAAGTCCAACATCACATGCTGGTGCCTAAGTGTGTGTTCTGTTAGTTTCCTTCCACTACCTGAATCTCAACACCTGTGAGGATGCTGACACTCACTGTCTTGTGGTGCTGTCCCCAGTCTTGTTCAGACACTAAGCCCTTCATCAGGCCTCTGAGAGCTGCTATGTCTTAGGAATAATGAGATGTTTGTGACTGAGAGATACACAGGTGATGGGACAGAAGACATTCAATAAGGAATGAGTCTAGGTGGAGTGTTTCATTCATCCCACCTGGACACATTTTCATCTTGTCAGTTGAGGGGAAGATGAGGGAAAGAAATAACTGTCAGGGAGGCCAGGAGGTTCCCAGTTTACAATGACACAGAGCTATTAAAGGCAGCATGACTTAGCAAATATGAAGGTAAAAGTCCTCACCGCAGGGGCAGGGTTGGGGGATAATGTCTAGAAAAATAAGGAGGATATAGGGTTTGAAGAAGACACAGTTTGGCTTGTCAGATATTCTCTAAACTGGCACTAATTTATCAACCATGATCTTACACTGTTTATGACTCTTTCCCCTAAGCATTTCTCTCCTTGGTTTTAAGGAAGTTTTGTCATTCATAGAATTTTAGGAGCTGGTTTCAGTGATAGCTCAACATAGCATGAACTAGGACCCATGGCAGAACCCTGACACCACCTGGCCCAGAGCACCTCTAGGTTTTGGTGAGCTTCTTTGCAGCCCTGCAACCAGAGAGTTTTGCATCCTTCCACCCTAGGAATGAATTGCTCAGACCACGTAAGTGAGTCTCATTCATAGAACCTGTCATCAGATCCTATGAGCACCACCTGTGACCCCCCCCAAATAATATAATATAAAAAAATAAAAATTTACATATTTAAGTATAATATTGGGATATAAGAACAATAGGACATCGCCTATACCTTAATCACATGCAATTTTGGGCTCTTATCTTTTCTGGCTACCACAGCCGCCACCTGAGGAATTTTCTCTGGGAGAGGTGGATGGAGCTATGAATGAGGTACTATGAGCATGAAGTCTCTGGGGCAGCCAGATGTGTGTCTGTCTGTGGGTGCACTGAGGAGGGAGAAGTGTGTGTTCTGTTAGATGTGAGGCAGAAGCGTCCATGGGCTCGGTGAGAAGATGCACAGTGCTGGAAACCCCAAGAAATGATCCCCTGCAGGCAGAGACATTGTGTCCAGCGGACGCAGGGTCTCTCTGCATCCAGGGCCCCGCTGTCCAGGGAATGTGTGGCAGAAAGGTGAAGCACTCCAGTTGTTGAATATGAGTGAAAACACTGGCAAACGCTTTTATCTTGTTAAAGTTATGAAGCCGCTATCACTAAAAGAGGGGTTACATTTTCTATGTCAAGCCATTTGTACAGAAACATTATTAATTCAATTCACTATGTTCAGGAAAAGCAACTTATAAGACTTGGTTCTAACCATATGAAATTTTTGTAAACCTTATAGCACCAGGTAGCAGAGAACTGATGACTCCCATGACTGTCTGAAAATCTGATAGTTTGAATATCTGATCTGGGAACTGTCTCATAATAGGCATGTAGGAGATAGAGAAGCAAAGTGGTCTCATATATTCCTGGGGGGGACGTGAACATATTTTTACATAGGTAAAAGTGTCTGATGAACCAGAAATCTAGTATTTATAAGAGACATGAGACAGAACTTCGTTTATTCCACAATAAGATTTAAAGTAAGTTCAATTTAAAGGTCTACTTTTCAAGCAACTCCCAAGTTTCAATTTTATTCATAGAAAAGAAAAGAGTTACTTTGTTCACAAGAGAGAGACTTCCTCTGCTTACACCATATTTTCACACCAATGCACCCACCCATGTATTTACAGGCTGTCCCAGGGGGGGATCTATGTTTGAGCCTGACATAAGGGACAGCTCTGCATTTGCTTTCACTCACCAGGACTTCTCAGGTCAACTTCTCAAAATGAGGTTCCAGCTCAGGTCCTGGGGCTGCTGATGCTCGGGATCCCGGGTAAGGACAGAGGACATGAGAAATGGAAACAGTTCAGCAGGGGAGTGTGGGGGATCCTTGTGTGTCTGTCTGTGTGTTGGATGACACATTTATGATCTGCTGGGCCCAGTGACAGAGCTGAGAGAGTGAGACACATTCTGGAAGGAACAAGGGCCTGTGCTCTGGAGAGATGCAACACAAAAGTAGAGAAGACACAGATAGAGACAACTCTCTCTTCATTAAACTCTCTTCTTTATTCCATTGATGTTTAAATATAAACCATTCAAGTAATGATAGTAAGAAAAGGGAGTATTTTGACTAAAATCAGTCACAGAATGGAAACAATGAATTGGATCATATTTCAATAGAAGTTGGCACTATTTTCAATACATTATATTCAGGATCCAGAGGTGATGTTGTGGTGACCCATGTGGTGACTGCTCTCCATGTCCAGCATCCCTGGAGAATCGGTCTCCATCTCCTGCAGGTCCAGTCAGAACCTCCTACATAGTAATGTAAATATCTACCTCTAATAGTCCTTCATAATCCAGTAAAACCTCCACTGTGCATGATCTACAGAGTTTTAAATCGAGAGCCTGGGATTCAAAAGTATCAGGGGCAGTGAGTCAAGAAGAAGTTTCACTCTTCCAATGAGAAGGGTGGAGACTGAGGATGTATACTGTTTCCCTTGAGAGTTTTCTCTAAGCCAGGAAGAAGTCCTGACCATTGCCTGATGTGGCTCCAAGACAATGAATTGAACAAATTTCACAGCTCCCAAATCCCAAGACTTCCTTCCCCAGTCACTCTCACCTCTTCCACCCCCATGGCTTCTCCTCTGCACCCTTGATAAGACGCCAGGGTGTCAGCTCTGACTCCCTGTCCTGACGTCACAGGCCCCAGTTCATCCTGCTCACACACGGGTCCTGGTGCCTTCAGAGTGGGGCCCTGGTTTCTCTCACTCCTGCCCATCTTCTCCTTGGTTCTGACCATTTCCATGGATTCCTGTGTAGGATATTCTTAGTCACTCGAGTCATGGGAAGCTGAATGTGAGTAAGATCCCACCGCAATGGGCACCATTATACTTACAGGCTCCTCCTCATCTCTGGGACCCTCCTGCCTTTTCCAAAATATTGTTCATGATATCTCATGAGATCAAAGTACCTAGGACTTATATCTGTGATGAACATCTCCTCTGTACTCTTGTCACCTGTTAGTCACTTCTCATTTTTCTGACACTATCTCAATGGAGCAAACACAGTCCTCTGAGAGCTGAACCATTGTAGCAGGAAGGACAATGGGGCAGGCAGGGAACCTTCCTCACTCGGGGTCCCATGGAATCTGGCAATGGAATAAGGGTGATTTTCTTTTCCTGAAATTAGGCTGACCTGAGCCTCTGTGCTGCTCCTGTCAGACAAGTTACATGATAGACTCTGTCTCCAAGCTCTGCTCTAGGGTGGACCCATGTCCTCTAGGTCCTGCTCAGCACCTACTGAGTCTCAGGGTTCCGACCCTTCCATGTCACTCAGTCCAGAGCTATGTCCAGCTCCCCATGGCTCACATAGGGCCCTGTCTGGGGACTTGTCCTTCATGATGCTGGGCTTGATGGTGGATGGGTCAGACGATGAGCACATTGCTGGTTGTACACATTTGGGAGAATGTATAAAATATAGAACCAACATTATAGCAACATAAGTTTCACATGTAGTCACATAGAAATCAACTGTTTAATACCACCCCCTGTCTTTCGCCCGAAGAAATATTCAATGAGTGTTTTGTAATCATCAAGGATTGACTAATCCTTCATTTTCACAGCTAAGCCCTGTTGGAACAGAAAGCACAATTTACTTCTAGGACTACAGATAGGGACTTAGTTTACATTTGTTTCATTGTGATTTTTCTCCATCTCAGTAATTCAGTGCAATTTTCAAATCTCAAGGAAGTCTACAGCTCCTTCTTTTCCCAGGTTCCCAAGGAAGAGGGTCTTCATATCTGTACTGAAAATAACTCATACTTGGGCATATTACAATTACCAACCAAGTGATTTATTCACGTTGGTCCCTGAGAATCCAGAGATGTGATATGAACATGGGTTTAGTCTGTAATTAATGAAGGGCAGTGTGGGTGTTACTTATTGTTTCCTAAAAGAACATGGTTAGAGTACAAATAAGCCAAAACAATGTTGAATACTGTATAGAATAAGACATTGCTGCATCAAAGACATTGCAGAATAGTCTTAAGTTACACTAAACTCAAACATAAAACAGCTACTGAGTTGCACTAGTTGTATTTCATATCTCTCCACTATAATTATTATAGAGACAGTCAGACATTGAAAAAACACGAACAATTCTGAAGATCAAAATCACTCTATGTGCAGGTATGTAAATGACATAGAAAGCATGTTTCCCATGTTTGGGGCCCTGTGTTTGAATCCTAACACACCAAGGAAGCGTTATGGGTCAATGGTCGATGGATAGTTACTTTGGGTCTCTCATGAAGTCAGAGAAACAATCCTTATGAGTCTTGGTCTAGAGTGAATGTCCCTGAGGTCTTCTAAATGATGCATCCAACGGTGCATCAGAGCTGGACTGGGCTATCCTAGAGGAGGAATGAGGCTGGATTAACCACTCTAGAGAGGAGTCAGGAGCCTCTGCTCTCTGCCATCCCACCCCCACCTTTACCATTATTCTTACAGGCTCCTCCTCATCTCTGGACCCTGCCTCATTTTCCAAAGGAACATCCATCTCTTGGGGTCATAGCACCAGCACTTACCTACCTCTGATGAACATCTCCTCTCTACCCTGGTTACCTGGTCATCATTTCTCTTCAACTAGTTGACCAATTTCTTATGAATATGAACCACTTTGTTCCCACATGGTCTAGTTGGAAATTTTCCCCTTGTCACAAACCCCAAGATCGTGATAGTCCCTGGGAAAAACAATTTGGAACTGAGAGTGCATAACCAGACGTGCAAAACTGTCACCAAAGGAAAAATAAATACACCCAAAACAGTCTAAAAGTTTAGAGTCTTATATGTAGAGGGTATCAGAGGAAATAGTATAATCAGAAAGTGTCCAGCCTTTGTACTTTCGGGTGCCTGCTGATTGTCTCTGTGAGACACGCGAGCCAATGCTCCTCATGTACCCACTGAATGTGTATACACTCACCAGCTGTCCTAATGTCCCTGTCAACTTAAACACTGACTCACCTGTTGGGTCCCAGTTTGTAGAGAGCAATGCTACATTGAATAAACGGCTTCCTGTGAGGTCACTGGGGTTGCCCAGGCCACCCTGAATCTTGGACAGTCCTTCTATGTGTGTTTGTTGCTCTCATTGTGTGTCTGTTTGTCTCATTCTCTGTGACTGACTCCAATGAACAGAGGTTGAAGCTGACAATCCTATTGGCCTTACGAGGTACATTTCCACGTAGTCTGACTGGGTTTACAGTCTCTGTTCCAAAGACTTGAGGAAAGTCTGACTGAATCTCCCAAGAGCACAGGGGCCACTAGCACCTGAAAACTATTAAGTTGCTGTATCACACGGTGGCCACCAGATGGCAGACGGACCCCAGAAGTGACAAGAGAGTCCCTGGATCTAAGCAATACTGTGGTCTCACAGGCCTGTGGTCAGCAGGGACAGGGCTCTGTGGTGTGCTGGGAAAGTATGAAACCTTTAGAGTCTGAGTTGGAGCGTGATTTTCACCCTTTTCTGCTTCGGAAATAGAGGTCCTGTCCTGCCTGCCTGCAATGGGCTGCTTTAATGCCCCAACCAGTTTCACAATTGGAGAGAGAGCTGTAGAGTCACTGAAGGTAAAGTGAGGTCACAGGAGGGCACAAGTGGGAGTATAGAGACACCAGGGATCCCACTCTGTGTCCACACACCCAGGAGAGGCCTGTGGGGACAAGACGAGGAAGAGACTCCTGCTGACAGGAGGAAGGTCTCAGGGGAAGTGATCCTGAGGGACCTTGACCTTCCCTCTGGAGCCTCGCAGAGTGTGAGAGTCTCTGGTGCTTGGTGTGAAACCCCAGCCTGTGTGTTCCTGGTAGGGAGCCTGAGCTGATTCTTTACACCCAGGCACCCACTGAGCAGGGTCAACCTCATGAGGACATCATGGAAGTGGTGGAGGACTTTGCCATTCTCTTTATCTTCAGCCCTTTGCTGCTCTAATTTCTGAGGGAAAAGGCCTCAGTGTTCAATCAGGGCTAAAAGCTAAAAGTTCAGCATTGCCTTGGGGATGGAGCTCTTGACTCTTTTGTTTTCTGTTCAGAAAATGCATCAACCTGAATGAATTAATTTTGAGTTATTAATGTATGGGTTGTCCTCTTTTCTTGTCCACTAAGATGTCAGTGAGGACATTGTGTGCCCTTCTCCAGCCTCCCTGGCTGTTTCTAGGAGAAGGTCCCTGTCACTCGCTGGGCTACAGTTTGAGGAGCATCTCATCCTGAGATCAGCCTAAACTGGGGCTGCAGAGAAAGTACATGGATTCAGGGTTATGCCTTCAATCCATCCAGATGATCCCTGGAAGCACAATTTCTCTGAGTATTTGATACTCAGAGAAATTGGGGGCATTTCTGAGGGTCTCTAGGACCACCTGGCTGACCTTGGTAGACTGGCATGGGGGAGGTGTCTAGATGTCATCAGCTCAATTAGCCTCAAGCTGTACCACGAGCTCAACTCTTAGTATTGAACTCTTTGGCTCATCTGACCAAGAATTGCCTAGAGTGACCAACACCTGCCCTGAGCCCTGGTCAGGAGCTGCTGCACCACCCCAGACACATTGACAAAATTAGTATTTGTTCCGACGTTACTTTTCATTCATTATTCCCTGCTGCTCTGTCAGGATTGGGACAATGAGTGCAGACACATGGCTCTCTCACCGTCCACAGGAAAGTGCTCCAGGGTCAGAGACATCCCCTTGAGACACTCACCCCCCACCCACGGAACCTATGATGAAGTGTCTGTGGACTTAGAGGAGTCCCGATAGCAACATGATGGGGGACAGCTCTGAAATCTCACTCTCTCTTCTCTTCCCAACCTCTTCCACACAGCCCCACCCTATCTCCTCTGACTCCCTAATGGAGCCTGAATATGTGGGTTCTTAGAACTTCTGTTTTGGACTCACTGACCCCAGGTCATTGTGCATCACACTGGCTGTAGTGGCTGCAGAGTTAAAGCCCAGGTTTCTCTTACATGCTGCCCATTGCTGACCCCAGGTTCTCCCCCGTCCCCATGAATCCCTGACAGGGCCCTTATTGGTAAGTGCAGTTCAGGGAGCAGTTAATAATATAGGGATTAATTACACTCCCTTAGTGGGGCAACAATATCCATTTTGAACAAGATCCTGCTGCATGAAGAGCAATGGTGGCAGGGAGGGGAGATCTCTCCTGCTCAGTCAGGTGAGAGGCAGCAAATGGCCCTGGAGTGTCCTGTCCTGGGCCCTGCAGAAGGGGAGCCCTGGGAGCTGCTCCTGTCTGACAGAAGAACTCAGGGAGGCCCCAGTCACAGGCTGATCACTGGAGAGAAAACCGTCTCCTCTAGACTCCATGGTCACTGCAGGGCTCCCCTGGGACCTGCCGCTTCCTGGGAAACATTCCAGACCCTCCTCAGGATACTCAGTACTTCAGCATGTGTATGTCCTGCTGGGCTAGTGGTTCATGGGGGTCTGGTTTGGTCTGTCGGGTGCTGAATTCAGTGACGGGAAGACCATAGGACACTGCAGGGAGAGCTGGGTTTGCAGTTCCAGGGACAGCCTCTAGAATGAAGGAACAGTAATGTTTATGGAGTGGTGGGATGGTGTAGGATAACATTGATTTGTCTTTTCTGCCTTGCCACAGGAAACTTAGGTTTATTTGGGTTACTCCCATCACAGTGTTCTGATTCCTCTGTGTTTCTTTGTGACTTCTTTCGTCATGCTCTATTGACTTATAATTATCGTTTTCCTCTTTTCCATAAGTCCTTTGCATAGTTTATTCAGAGTAATATCTATTTTGTATGGGCACAGGAAGATAGTAAATACGATGCTTTTGTAAGGTGGGAGTTAATTGACTCTCAGTGATATTTACTTCCTGGCCATCTGTTCTCTCAACTTAAGCTTCAGTTGCTCTTACTTTCTAACCCCCCAAAAGCAGGGTCCCAAAGAAGAACTGCATGGACCTAGGGTAAGCAGTGAGCTATGTGCTACCCTGGCATCGAGATGGGCCTGGCAAAAATGCCATAATTCTTAACGATAAGTTAGGAGCATAGTTATGGACAAATTCTGTCATGATCCAAAAAGTAATAACTAGATTCAGACCCTGCTAGGGTTAGGAATGACTAATCTGGCCTGAGTACTGTAGTCTGAGTCTGTGATGAGATGTTCCCAGGAGAGCTGCCCTATAAGACTCAATTTATCTATTACTGGATCTCCCCCACACCCGCGCTTGGGGTCTGGAGACCCCAGGCCCCTCTCGCACGTCTCACTCCCTGAGGCGGTGGCCTTGACTTTCCCTACCCGCCTGATCAATTTATCTATTACTGTGCCCAAACAAAAATAACTTATATTTAGATGTTAATCAAGATGAAATTAAAAGAGGAATACCCCTTGAGCCTGATGGGCAGTTAGGAAGGACTTTCTTTTTTTTTTTTTTTTTTTTTTGTTTTTTGGGTCACACCCGGCGATGCACAGGGGTTGCTCCTGGCTCTGCACTCAGGAATTACCTCTGGCGGTGCTTGGGGGACCATATGGGATGCTGGGAATCGAACCCGGGTCGGCTGCGTGCAAGGCAAACGCCCTACCCGCTGTGCTATTGCTCCAGCCCCCAGGAAGGACTTTCTTATGTTGATTTTGCTACCAGACTAGGTGTAGTATGGTCCCAGAGGGCAAGTGGTGGAGAGACAAGTAGGGAGAGGCAGAAAAGGAGAGTAAGGGAGTCATTGGAAGAGAAGCAGTCAGAGTCAGAATCCAGAGGTCAGAGTCATAGAGAGAATCTGGAGATCTGGGATGGAGGAATGAGGGATTAGGAAGGAAGAGTGCTAGAGGGGAGAGATGTGAGAGTTGGAGTTGTTGGGAGACAGAGCAGGGAGCAAGATGGAGAGCAGAGAGATGAGTGGGAGAGACAGGAAGAGACGGGAATGAGGGACAGTGTGAGACTAGAATGGGGGGCTCAGAGAGACAGGAACAGGCATGTGGGGAGAATGGAATAAAAGGCAACTAATCAGCAACCAGCTGATTAGTTATACCAGCCATTGGTATTCCAAATCATTCTTCCTTCAACTGCCCATCGCCAACAGCTGTCCCGATCCAGTCCATACACAGTGGCTTGAGAGCACCGAACGCAGGCGGTGAGAGAGCTGCCCAGAGAGCCCACAAACACACGTCCTTCTGCATGTGTATTTTTTACAGGACAGGACCTTTAGGATCCCAGTTGCTGACTCATACAGCATGGCTCTCTATCCCAGCCCAGAGTGATAGTTCTACAGGTGTGGTTCTATCTTCACTCCACAGACTGCTCCCCACCTTGTGGCACCCTGCATCCCATAGAGGTGTTCATCTACTGTCTGTGAGTCCCATAAACTGTGAGGATGTTCTCATTCACTGTCCTGTAGTGTTATCACCTTGATCTTCGTAAGACATTGGGTCTTATGTCTGGTATCTGAGAGCTTCTGTGTCTCTGGAGCAACAAGAGCTTGATGCAAGGGATGCACCTGTGATGAGATAGAGGAAATTCAATCAGAACTCCACCAAGTTGGACTGTCTCAGCCACTGCACCCCAAGGGGGGAATGAGCTTCACCCAAGAGGGGATCAGCAGAAAAAAACATGTATGCAGGAACCCGTGAGTGAGTGAGATCTCCAAGCCTGCTTTGATCAGAACTAGGCCTCCTCAACCCAGCTCCCCAGTTTTCCAGTAGCTTGGCAGTCACACCCATAAACTGCCCCTGGAACCATGTAATCTCATCAATGACCAAGACCCAGAGACTATAAACTAAAGCTCCCAGACAAGAACCATGTAGAATTTCCTGGAGGTGGCCACGCAACCTGTTACACTCTGTCTTACTTACTTATCAAAAGTAGTACAGATTTCTTTGGTTTTAACATACTTGCTTGGATTGTCTTATCTACAGTTTATATGGCTCCAGAATAGAATTCAACAACCTTCACACACTTCCCTTTTATTGTGGTGAGAAGGTGCTCGCTGGTGGGATTGGTGTTTGAATATTATCTGAAATAAACTACTGTGAACTTCTACATGAAAATAAAATATATATCAAAAATATTTTTAAATAGTAATTTCTCACACAAGATAACACCAGCCATTGGTGAAGGAGACTGACACCTCAGCAGACATGAGCTGGCATCCACATTTGACCCCAGGACCTACATGACCCAGAGCACCTGCAGATAAAAGCCTGATAGTTTCCAACACTGCAGCACCACAAAAGCTTTGCACCATTGGGTCTCAAAATTGGAATGATCATCCCGGAAGACTGAGTTATTCTCAGAGTGACTGTCAGGTTCTCTGAGCACTGAAAGAGAGTCCTCCACCTACAAAAAGAAAATTAAAACATAAAATTTAAAACCCTTCCAAAATGCAGTTATATATATTGGTATTCTAGATCAAAAAGAAAATCTCTTTACTCAAGTATATCCACAGCTGTGATTTAAAGGAGTCTGTACAATTCCTGAGAGTATCTCCATGGCTGTGGTCTGACAGAGCCTAACCCTGGGGAAGAGAAAGCAAGAAGCCATGTCCTGAATCTCAAGAAACCAGAGACTCACCTTTCTATGCTCACACTGGGTCCCACCTGGGGGCCGGGGAGTAGCATGTTCTCTGTGGGCAAAGTTCTGCTTCCCCACAGGGACCCACACCCCTGACTTCCCTGCAGCTGGACTGGCCCCCCCACACACACACTCCCCCCTCTACCTGCCCAGCCTGCCCAGCACCCTCTCATTTGCAAGTCCTCAGAGCTCATGCCTGGGCACTCAATAATAGTCTGTGTCCCCCTGCAGGGTCAGTGTCTGTCACACCCAGAGTGGACATGAGGGCCCCTGTGCAGCTCCTCAGCTTCCTGCTGCTCTGGCTCCCGGATAAGGAGGGAAATGAGAGTTTTTAAGGATTTGGACTGTCTTGCTCTTCAAAGAAATTTTCTAACTTATGATTAATGATATTGTTGTCCAGTTTCATTTTTTAAATCTCAGGTTCTTATTGTGATACCCAGTTAAGCCAGCCTCCAAACCTGTCTGCATCTCTGGGAGACAAAGTCACCATCACATGCAGGGCCAGTGAAAATACTAAGAGTTGGTTAGCCTGATATCAGCAGAAACCAGGGCAAGATCCCAGGCTCCTGATCTATGGTGCAAACAATTTAGGACCTGCTGTTCCTCCCCGGTTCAGTGGCAGTGGATCTGGGACAGATTTCACTCTCACCATCAGCAGCCTGTTGCCTGAAGATGCTGCCACTTATTACTGTTATCTTACCCTCACACAGTGATACAGGCCAGAACATAAATCCCCAGAGATCAGCTGTGTGAGGCCTGGCTGTCCCAATGCTCATCCTGCAGCCTCCTCTATGAGGGTGTGTCAGATGCAGCCAGGCTGTGATGTGAGAGAAAGCTCTGGTGCAAATAGAAGGAACATTTTTGTATCTATTATTCCACCTCTCATGCCAGCAGCACTGGCGTGAGAAAAAGAGTGAGTGAGTCTGGAGAGTTCTGGAAGGTGGGATGGAGCAGGATTGACAAGTTTACCTCAGGAGTTAGGAGCCCTCTGATCCCTGACATCCCCCAATTGCTCACTGGAAGCCCTTGGGAAGCTGGGAATGAACTGAGGGTGGTTTTGCCCTAGGAGCAGACTGACCCTGAGCCTCCATGCTGCTCCTGACAGACAAGTCACCTGGTGGACACTGTCCCTGAGCTCAGCTCTAGAGAGGACCCTGTCCTCTAGATCCTGCCCAATACCTGCTGAGTTCCAGGGTTCCAGAACCCCCATGTCACTCTGAGCCCAGAGCTGTGTCAGAGGCCCCTGACTGGGGACCTGCCCTTCATGCTGGACTGGGTGGAAGCTAGGCCAGAAGGCTGGGCACACTGTTGGTTTTACAGCGTTGTGAAATTTGTATAAAAGGCAAAACCATACATCACAACAACTATCAATTTCACATCTAGTCAAACATAAATAAACACTAACACCACCCTCTGTCTTACTCCCAGAGAAACTGCCAGTGAATTTTCATTAATTGTCAAACAAAAAGTTATTCATCAATAACTGCAAAGCCCTGTAGGAATAGGCAGCACAGAGACAGAGAGAGTGTGAGAGAGAGAGAGAGAGAGAGTGAGAGAGAGAGAAAGAGAGAGTTCAGACTTTGTCCTTGAAGGTTCCTGCTGATTGGCTCTGAGACAGTCCAGCCTCTGCTCTTCATTGAATGTGGAGGTGCTCACTCACTGTCCTTAATGTCTCTGCCAAACAATGGCTCACATGTTGGGAACCAGGTTGCAATGACATTTCATTGAATATGTGGCTTCCTGTGAGCTCCCTGGGAGTGTCCAGGCCACAATAAATCTTGCACAGTCTTGTATGTGTGATTGTTTATTGCTTGTGTGTCTGTTTGTTTCATTCTCAGCAACTGTCACCGATTGACTGAGGTTGAGCGTGACAATCTGATTGACTTTAGCGAGGCACATTTTTGTATACTCAGGCTTGCTGACAGATTTTTCAGTGTCTGTTCCGAAGACTTGGGGAAAGTCTAATCTCAGCAGCACGGAGATCATCATCAGCTGAAACCCATTAAGGTGCTCATCAACAATGGCCACGAGATGTCTGACAAAACCCATACATGACAAGAAAGACCAGAATCCTAGAAACCCTGATTCAGTAACAGGTCCATTGTCAGCAGGTACATGGCTGCAGAGGGAAAGTGGGAAAGCTGTTAGAGTCTGAGTTTTAGCAGATTTCTGCCCTTTCCTGCTTTGGGGATAGAAGTCCTGTTCTGCCTCTCTGCTATGGACTTTTGATCCCCCATCCATTCCTCATAATTTGACTTAAGTTTCTCTATGTTTCAGAGATGGAGCAGTAGAGTCACTTAAGGTAAAATGAGCTCACAGGAGGGTGATTGGATGGGAGTTCAGGGACACTAGGGGACACTGAGCTCCTCCCTCCTAGTCCTCACAGACACAAATTTTGAGAGAGGCTTGTGAGGACAAGGGGAGAGGGACTCCTGCTGACAGAAGGAGGGTCTCACAGAAAGTGACCCTGAGGGACCTTGACCTTCACTCTCCAGCCTCCCAGAGTGTAAGAATCCCTTGTCTGTGGTTGAGCCTCCAGCCTGTGTTTTCCAGTGAGGGAGCCTGAGCTGATGCTTCACCCCCCGGCACACTCTGACCTGGGTTGCCTCAGGAGCATCCAGAGAAATTTGTCCTAGGGCAACTTTCCTCTTTTTTCTTCTCTTCTGACTTCTGAGGAGAACTCAGAAATCATTTTCACCTTGTCAGGCAATACCTTGTTGATGAAACTGCTGCCTGTTTGATTTCAACAAGAAATCCATCAAACTGAATGAACTACCACCTTGATAGTAAGGTTTTGGGTGTCCTTATGCAGCTCCAGTCAGATCCATGGGAAACACAATGCGACCCACCTCCAGTCCCTCTGGCTCTTCTAGGATCAGGTCATTGTCCCTGCAGGGACAACATGAGTGTTCAGAGCATGAGAGACTGAATCTAGCACTGAAGCTTCTGCTCATCCCATTCTCCCCGAGGCTCTGCAGGATGGTGACAGCTGCTCTGTCCCCTCCTCACCATCAGAGGAAGCTTCCACAGGAGCTCAGACAACATCTGTGTGCTAATCCCCCATCTGCTCCTAATGTGGTAAAATTTGCAGTCTTAGGGCCTCTATGACAACAGGATTGTGTGAACACCCTGGAGTCTCATCCTTCTTCTCCCCCAACCCTTCCCCTGGCCATCAGAACCACCTCAGGGCAGCTCCTCTGGAGCAGACGGTTCAGGCAACAGTGTGTGTCTTATCTGAGCGGTACTTCTGAGTACACACACCTAGTTCACCTGCCTTCACTCTTCTCTGGTGTCCTTTTTAACTGAGGTCTCTTTCTCTCCCTTCCTGCCACTAGCAACCCTTATTCTGCCCTGTCTCAGTGAGTCCCTGTACAGGATTGTCCTTTGGTAAGTGGCTGATGAAAATCATGGAGTAGGAATTGGTTAGAAGTTTGTTCATTGGGCCCATGGTTGTCCAGTGATAGCATAACCCTGGAAGCCTTAAAAATCAATGGTGGTCTTTTTTTCCCCCTTTTCAGGGAAAAACAGCGTGGCATCCGCCATATTATGAGGACTATTAAGCGGGTACGAACTTGGTGGTGCAGGAAGGAGAAAAAAGAAAGAGTTATGAACTGGAAACAGCAGGACGCGTGTGGGCAGTCTTGAACCGGGGGTGGATACTGGCGCGCGCTCCGCCGAGATTTGATCCTGGTGGCCACTCTTTTGTGCGGCCACTCTGCTGCTGATCGACCAGGATATGGAGGCCTGCTAGACTACTTTTGGTCCCAGCAACTGCTTGCAGCCATGTGTCTAGACTGTGAACTAAGCCATTGCCCCATGCTGCCGCAAAAAAGGAAAAGATGCAATTTCTAACACAAATCTCCCTGGATTTAGTTACTAAAATACTAAAATACAGAAATCCTAAACTGCACAGCGGTGATAGCAGCGCGCAACTTCATATCTCTTCATTCTCAGAAATGGAAAACCAATTATCAAATGCTTCCTTGTCACTAGGGCTGTTTTATTGGGGGAAACTCCAACAACAATAATGAGTTTAGTGTTGAAATATGGAATGTAATCAAGGTAAAGAGAAAATGAAGTGAAATTTATCAGCTACACAGGCGGGGGTGGGGTGGGGTGGGAAGTATACTGGGGTTTTTGGTGCTGGAATATGGACACTGGTGAAGGGACAGGTGTTTGAGCATTGTATATCTGAGACATAAGCCTGAAAACTTTGTAACTTTCCACATAGCGATTCAATAAAATAAATACATTTAAAATTTTTTCTTAAAAAATTGATGGTGGATTGGAATGTGTGTGTGTTAGAACTGGGGGAAGATCTCTCCTGCCTGAGTTAGGTGTGAGGCCTCAAATGTCTCAGGAGGGTTCTGTCAGGGCCCTGCAGAACGTGAGGCTCCTGTGCTAACCCTGTCTGACGGATGCACCATGGTAGGCCCCAGTCACAAGCTGATCACTGGGAGGAAACCCATCTGCACTAGAATCCATCATCACTGTAGGGCTCCCCTGGGACCACCTGTGGTACCTTCCATGGATCTCTGACCTTCCCAAGGTTCTGGATTCCTCAGAAATAGAAAGCTGCCAGCTGGGCCAGCAGTTCATGGAGAGTCCTCAGATATCATGAAGCTTGACTTCAATGATGTGGAGGATCCATGCGACTTTCAATATTTTGCTGGTGTGCACTCCCAGGGGCATTGTACTGAGTGAAGAAATAGTGATTGAATAGGGATAGTATGGAGGGCGTGGGGAAATCATCACTAGAGTCTACACTGACTCATCTCACCCAGCACTTTACCCTCACCAGCTCATTGAAATATTAGCCCCTGTCAGAGCTTAGATCCCATGTTGGGCACTCTCTCATGCCCACTTTGATGCCCTTCTTCTAAGACCTGCGAGTCATTTCTCTGTGGAGTATATCCTATCCTTACTTGAATCTCAATGCCTGCACCAGGGTTTCCTGAGAGCTGCCCAACATTAGAAGAGATGTGAGGAAAGATAGTACAGTGGGTAGGGTGTTTGCCTTGCATGGGGCCAACCCAATTTCAATCCTTGGCATCCCATAGAGTACCTCACACCTCCTCCAATGAACCTTGCCAGGAGTGATTCCAGAGTATAGTGCCAGGAGTAAGCCCTGGAAACTATTACATATAGTCCCAAAACAAAACAAAACAAAAAGAAGAAGAGATGTGTGATATAGGATGTGAGCTGAAGGAGCACGGTGCTTTCAAGGAGGATTCTGTGGTGGCAACTCATCTCATCTATCCCTTCTGACTCATTTACATCTGGTCAGCTCAGACAGGAATATTTCAGGAAAAGAGGGACTGAAAACTATGGAAGAATGTCCAAAGATATAGGAGTGCGTGTCAGTGGTTTGGGGAAGGTAGAGAGCTTTTCTAAAAGTGAAGAAAAAAACCCACAATCTGAGGCTGAGGTGGAAGTGGTAAGACTTTTTCTGAGGAACGCATGTTAGCACATGCTTCTTATCACTGACCGAAAGTATTTCTGCTGTATACATCAAGTTTTCCAGTTGGTAGTGATGACATCAATAACCCAAGAATACCAGCATATCAAAGCTAAATTAATTACATGCCCTCAACTTGATCCAAAGATGTGACATTGAAGGTGTGTACAATTCCTGAGGGGGTCTGTGTGGCTGTTGTCTGACAGAATCTGTCCCTGGGCAGAGAGAGCAAGAAGCCATATCCTGATTTTTGGAGACCATGGACCCTCCCTTCTGTGCTCACACTGGGCCCTCTTGGGGCCCAGGGAGGAGCATATTCTCTGTGGGCAAAGTTCTGCTTCCCCACAGGGACACACACCCCTGACTTTCCTGCAGCTGCGCTGGTCCCCACACTCACTCTCCCCCGTCTGCCTGCCCAGCCTGCCCAGCCCCTCTCATTTGCAAGTCCTCAGAGCTCATGCCTGCACACTCAATAATAGTCTGTGTCCCCCTGCAGAGTCAGTCCCAGAGTGGACATGAGGGCCCCTGTGCAGCTCCTTATCTTCCTGCTGCTCTGATCCCAGGTAAGCAGTGAAATGAGGGTTTGACGTGAATTTGGACTATATGGCACTTCAGGGAAATCATCTAACTTATGATTCATTTTAACGATGTCTACTTATATATATTTTTTATCTCAGGTGCCAGGTGTGATATCCAGATGACCCAGCCTCCATCTGTGTCTGCATCTCTGGGAGACAAAGTCACCATCACCTGCAAGGCCAGTCAGAACATTTATAATAGTTTAGCCTGGCATCAGCAGAAACCAGGGAAAGCTCCCAGGCTCCTGATCTATGGTGCAACCAGTTTAGGACCAGACGTCCCTTCCCGGTTCAGTGGCAGTGGATCTGGGACAGATTTCACTCTCACCACCAGCAGCCTGGAGCCTGAGGATGCTGCCACTTATTACTGTCGTCAGAGTAGATATGCTCCTCCCACAGTGATACAGGCCAGAACATAAACCCCCAGCGATCAGCTGTGTGAGGCTGGGCTGCCCCAGCTGCTCATCCTGGTGCCTCCTCTTCTGAAGGTGTGTCAGATTCAACCAGGTGTGATGGGAGAGAATGCTTTAGTACCAGTAGAATGAACATTTTCCTCTCTAATATTCCTCTCTCTCATTCCAGCATCACTGGCCTGACAATAGATCTGCTAATGTTATTTATTGAAATTATTTTCCCTCAGGAATATAGGCAACAGTCAAACAGAATTCATGCAAAAACAATCACTTTAGATGGTCCAGATCCATTGTTTTAATAGCTATTTTAAAATCATAATGAAAATTTTCCCACGTTTCAAGTGCAATGGCTTCTTACTGGCACATTCTCACAGGACCAATATGAATCTTCTAATGCAGATTGAGGGAGAAAATGCATGTTGCCAAAAGTAGGCACCTGCAGGTCTCTGGGAGGGACAAAGTTGTGCTCCCTTGTGGGAATATTTGAGACTAAACTGCCATTGGTGGGGGAGGGTGGACTTTAATGATAGAACAATTGTGTTTTACACCTAATACCCTTGAATGTGAAATATAGTTTAACCCCCATTACATACAATGAAGGTTTGCAGTGTAGGATAACAAGGGGTTTGTCCTTTTAGCCTTGCCACAGGGAACTTAGCTTAACTTAAAGCAATGTCCTTTCTGTATGGGCACAGGAAGACAGTTAATATTATGCTTTGTAACTTGGCAGTTGATTGACTCCAATAATATTTACCCCTCGGCATCTGCTTTCTCAACTCAGTTGCCCTTAGTTCCTAGCACCCCAAAAGCAGGGTCCTAGCACCCCAAAAGCAGGGTCCTGATGAGGGACGGAATGGACCCAGGGCAAGCTGTGAGCTACCCTGGGATTGAAATGCGCCAGGCCAAAGTGCCACAATACTCAACTATAAGTTGAAAACATGGTCATAGACAAATGCTGTCATGATCTAAAAGTTATGGCAAGACTAGGACCCTGCTGGGGTTAGGAAGACTACCTGGCCTGAGGACTGTGGTCTGGAATATATAGTGAGATGTCCTCAGGAAGAACCAAACTTTGAGAGTGATATAAATCTTACTGTGTTCATATAGAATGACATTGCTAGAAATATTTGAAGTAGATTTACTACAACTATTTAAGTGGATTACTAGCTGAGGAAGGAAAAGAAAGCAAGACACCCTGACACACCCTTGTTTGAACCCCTCGCTTAAGTGGATCTCCTAGTAATCTGAAGTAATCTCCTTAGATGAGATTTTTGTTAATCTCCTGGAGGAGTGGTCTTACCCCTCTTTGTTGATTTGTTGATGTCAAACCAGCTTTGTGTCACCGCCCTATGTGATTGCTTTATAAACTAAGATGGTGAGGGTAGAGAGCGAGACAGCAGAGGCTAAAGAGGCAGCAGAGACAGAAAAGAGGCAGCAGGACACAGACAGAAGGAGACACAGCAAGGAGAGGACAGAGGCAAGACAAAAGCAAGGAAAAGACACAGAATCAGGGAGAAGACACAGAGAAGACACGGGAGAAGAAACAACAGTGAAGACAGAAGAGAGAAGACAAAGAAGCAGCGACAGAGAGAGGTCAGAAGAGACCAGAGGAGAGATTATAGAGACAGAGATTGAGAGACAGACAGAAGAGAGCACAGCAGCACACACAGAAGCAGAGCACAAGGAGGAGCCATCCTGATCCGGTCCATACACAGCAGCTCCAGAGCACAGTACTCAAGCGGGGAGAGAGAGAGAGAGAGAGAGAGAGAGAGAGAGAGAGAGAGAGAGAGAGAGAGCTATCCAGAGAATCCGTGAACACAGCACACACATCACATCACCTCCTTCCTCGGACACATGCCTTTGAATTTTTTACAGGAGGAAGTACAGGCAACCAAGAGATCATATAAAAGAATTAAATTTAAACAATGTGTACAAAGCTCAAAGTCTTGCTTTTTTTCTCCTGACAAGAAAATACTCATAGTCACATTGACTGAACTAACCTGCATGCCCAGGCTCTAAAATTTCTCAGTGAATGTAAATGAGGGGGAAAAATTCTGCCATGAGAACAGACGTCACCAGTCATATCCATAGGCTGATGGCTTCCGAGGCCGCCTCACTGGTGCAGCAGCTGTGGGTGTCAGAGTGAGTCTGGAGAGATCTGGAAGGAGGGATGGAGCTGGATTGACAAGTCTACCTCAGGAGGCAGGAGCCCTCTGCTCCCTGACATCCCCAAATTGCTCACCTGGCATTTCACCTGCAGCTTCCTCTTCCTTCCTGAAGATTTTTCTGAAATTAGATCCATGACATGTGAGAATGAAAGAAACTAGCACTTACCTCCTGGTGACACACATCTCTTCTGAATTCCTGGTCCCCTGTTCATAGTTACTTCACAGTTAGTTGAACACTTATTATAAAGAGAAATCATTTTTTGCTTTGTGCTTACAGATTGGCCTTGTGCTGTGTATTATAGCATGTGTTTCAAAGACTAATGTAAAAAGTCTCTCTAGAATCACTAGGACTAGCATCTGAAATCATTTTAGCTGCTGTACCAGAAAACAGCCACTAGATGGAGACAGACCCCAGGAGAGCAGGGTGCCTGCATCTAAAATGGACTGGGACAGTAGCTGAGCTAGTATCCCATTGTCAGCAGGGACAGTGGGTCCTGTGGGAATGATGGGAAATGTATGGAAGTAGTTGTCAGAGGCTGATTTTTATGCAAATTATTATATTCTTTCAGTGTGAACAGAAGTCCAGTATTACCTGTCTGCTGGAAACATGAGTAGAGTTACCCCTTATCCACAGATACCAATTTATATTCTAAGATTTTTTCATCAGACTGTAGACAGGGAAGATAAACCATCACTTATTATAAGGGCACAAGAGAGAGGATAAGAAGAGAGTATAAAGTGACGCCAGGGAACCCCCTCTGTCCCCACAGGCCCCCACCCATGAGTTGCCTGTGAGGACAAGGTGAGAGGGGCTCCTGCTGACAGGAGGAGGGTCTCAAGGGAAGCTACCCTGAGGGAACTTGACTTTCACTCTCCAGTCTCCCAGAGTGTGAGAATCCCAGGTGGTGGGACTGGCCAAGGACATCTCAGCACCAGTAGCCATGAGATAACAGAGGAGCGTCACCTCCTGTGAGCCCAAAAACACACACCTCCCTGTTCTGCTGCTCCTGTAAGGGCTGCTGTGGTCTCTGGGACCCTCTTATGGGCCCGGCACCAGGATTACTTCTCCCCCATCCCAGCCGCCCTTCCCAGCCCCTCTCACCTCCTCCACCTGCACCTCCAGGGCTTCTCCTCTGCATACCTGATGGAGACTCCAGTGTGTCAATTCCGACTCCCTGTCCTGAACTCACAGGCCCCAGTTCATCCTGCTCACACAGGCAACCTGGTGCTGTCAGAGCTGGGCCCCTGTTCTCCTCATTCCTGCCACAGTCACCCTCAGTTCGGATTCTTTTCTGTGGACTCCTGTGCAAGACCCTCTTGGTGAGTGGGATCCTGGGAAGCAGAATGTAGAGTAGGAGTTTCTCTGACACTTTCTCACTGGGGCAGACACAGTCCTCTGGGAGCTGAACCCTTGTAGCAGGATGAACAATGGGGTAGACAGAAAACCTTCATCACGGGGGCCCTTGGGAAGCTGGCAATGGACTGAGGGTGGTTTTGCCCTAGGAGCAGGCTGGCCCTGAGCCTCCATGCTGCTCCTGACAGACAAGTCACCTGATAGACACTGTCCCTGATCTCAGCTCTAGAGAGGACCCTGTCCTCTAGATCCTGCCCAACACCTGCTGAGTCCAAAGATTCTGGAGCCTACATGTCACTCTGAGCCCAGAGCTTTGTCCAGTTCTGGCTGGCTCACAGAATCCCTGTGGGGACCCGTCCTTAGAGCTGAACTGGGTGGCAGCTTGGCCAGAAGACTGGGGACATTGTTGGTTTTACATCTTTGTGAAATTTGTATAAAAGGCAAAATTATGCATCACAGCAACTATCAATTTCACATATAGACAAACAGAAATAAACTGTTTAACACCACCCTCTGTCATATTCCGGGAGAAACTTCCAGTGAATTTTCATTAATTGTAAAACAAAAAAGTTATTCATCATTAACTGCAAAGCCCTGTAGGAACAGGCAGCAGAGAGAGAGAGAGAGAGAGAGAGAGAGAGAGAGAGAGCATACAGACTTTATGCTTGAAGGTTCCTGCTGATTGGCTCTGAGACAGTCCAGCCTCAGCTGTTCATTGAATGTGGAGGTGCTCACTCACTGTCCTTAATGTCTCTGCCAGACAATGGCTCACACGTTGGGACCCAGGTGGATGCTGACATTGCATTGAATAAGTGAATTCCTGTGGGCTCCCTGGGAATGCCCAGGTCACACTAAATCTTGCACAGTCCTCGTATGTGTGTTTATTTATCGCTTGTGTGTCTGTTTCATTCTCAGCAACTGACACTGATAAACTGAGGTTGAGCGTGACAATCTGATTGACTTTAGTGAGGCACATTTTTGTATACTCCGGCTTGTGAACATAGTTTGCAGTATCTGTTCCCAAAGCTTAGGGAAAGTATAATCTCAGCAGCACAGAGATCATCATCAGCTGAAACCTATTAACTTGCTGCATCAAACAAGGGCCACGAGATGACAGACAAAACCCATACATGACAAGCAACAACCTGATCCTAGAAATCCTGAGTCAGTTACAGGTCCATTGTCAGCAGGGACATGGCTATGGTGAGAATGTATGAAGGCTGTTAGAGTCTGAGTTGTAGCAGATTTCCATCCATTATTGCTGTGGGGAGAGGAGTCCTGCCCTGCCTCTCTGCTATGGACTTTTGATCCCCCATCCAGTGCTCATAATTTGACTTAAATTCCTCTGTGATGTTTCAGAGATGGAGCAGTAGAGTCACTTAAGGTAAATTGAGCTCACAGGAGAGGGATTGGATGCGAATTTAGGGACCCCAGGGAAAACTGTGCCCCACCCTCCCAGTCCCCTCAGACAGAAATTCCAAGAGAGATTTGTGAGGACAAGGAGAGGAAGGGGCTCCTGCTGACAGGAGGAGGGTCTCACAGAAAGTGACCCTGAGGGATTTTGACCTTCACTCTCCAGCCTCCCAGAGTGTGAGAACCCCGTGTCAGGTGTGAGTCCCCAGCCTGTGTGTTCCTGTGAGGGATCCTGAGCTGATGCTTCACACCTGACACCCTCTGAGCAGGGTCTGCCTCGGGGGCATCCAGAGAAGGTCATCCTGGGGCAACTTTCCTCCTTTTTGTTCTCTTCTGACTGCTGAGGAAAACTCAGAAATCATTTTCACCTTGTCAGGCAACACCTTGTTGATGAAACTGTTGGCTGTTTGATTTCAACCAGAAATCCATCACTGAATGAACTATCACCTTGATAGTAAGGTTTTGGGTGTCCTTAAACAGCTCCGGTCAGATGCCATGGGGAACACAATGTGACCCACCTCCAGTCCCCGTGGCTGTTCCAGGATCAGGTCAGTGTCACTGCAGGGACAACATGAGTGTTCAGAGCATCAGAGATAGAATCTAGCACTAAAGCTTTTGCTCAGCCCATTTCCCAGAGGCTTTGCAGGATGGTGACAGCTGCTCTGTCCCCTGCTCACCATCAGAGGAAGCTGCCACAGGAGCTCAGACAACCTCTGTGTGCTAATCCTCCGTCTCCTGCTCCTGTGGTAGAATTCACAGTCATAGGACTTCTATGACAACAGGATTGTGTGAACACCCTGGAGTCTCATGCTCCTTCTCCCCAACCCTCCCCCTGGCCATCAGAACCACCTCAGGGCAGCTCCTCTGGAGCAGACAGTGCAGGCAACAGTGTGTGTCTTCTCTGAGCTGCTCTCCTGAGTACACACACCCAGTTCACCTGCCTTCACTCTCTTCTGGTGTCTTTTGTAACTGAAGACTCTTTCTTGCCCATCCTGCCAGTAGCAACCCTTATTCTGCCCTGTCTCAGTGAATCACTGTGCAGGATTGTCCTTTGGTAAGTGGCTGATGGGAATCATAGAGAAGGAATTAGTTAGAAATTTGTTCATGGGGCATCTGGTGGTCCAGTGGTAGCAGAACCTTGGCAGCCTTAATAATCAGTGGTGGATTGGCGCGTTTGTGTGTTGAAATGGGGAAAGATCTCTCCTGCCTGTGTCAGGTGTGAGGCCTCAAATGGCTCTGGAGGGTCCCGTCAGGGGTCCTGCTGAACGTGAGGCTTCCTGTGCCTCCCCTGTCTGACAGAAGCACTGTGACATTCCCCAGTAACATGCTGATCACTGGGAGGAAACCCGTCTCCACTAGAATTCATGATCACTGTTGGGCTCCCCTGGGACCTTCTGTGCTACCTTCCATATATCTCTGAACTGCCCAGGACTCTGGTTTCCTCAGAAATAGAAAGCGGTCTGCTGGACCAGCAGTACATAGAAGAGAGTCCTCAAATGTCATGAAGTTTGACTTCAATGATGTGGAGGGTCCATGGTGCTTTCAATTTTTTGCTTGTTCGCACTCCCAGGGGCATTGTACTGAATAAAAAAACTCATTGAATAGGGATAGTACAGAGGGAGTTGGGAAATCATTACTAGAGTCTACACTGACTCATCTCACCCAGCACTGTACCCTCACCAGATCATTGAAATATTAGCCCCTTTCAGAGCCTAGACCCCAGGTTGAACACTCCATCATGCCCACTTTGATGCTCTTTTCTAAGACCTGCGAGTCGTTTCTCTGTGGGTTGTACCCTAACCTTAGTTGAAACTCAATGCCTGCACCAGCGCTCGCTGAAAGCTTCCCAAAATTAGAAGAGATGTGATGAAAGATAGGACAGTGGGTAGGGTGTTTGCCTTGCATGGGGCCAACCCAATTTCAATCCTTGGCATTCCATAGAGTACCCCACACCTCCACCAACGAGCCTTGCCAGGAGTGATTCCAGAGTGTGGCGCCAGAAATAAGCCCTGGAAACTGTTACATGGGGTCCAAAAACAAAACAAAAGAAGAAAAAGAGATGTGTGATATAGGATGTGAGCTGAAGGAGCACGGTGCATTCAAGGGGGATTCTGTGGTGGCAACTCATCTCATCTATCCCTTCCGAACTCATTTATATCTGGTCAGCTCAGAAGAGAATCTTTCAGGGAGAGAGGGACTGAAAACTATGGAAGACTGTCCAAAGATAAAGGAGTGCATGTCAGTGGTTTGGGGAAGGTAGAGAGCTTTTCTAAAAGTGAAGAAAAAAACCCACAATCTGAGTCTGAGGTGGAAGTGGGGAGACTGTTTCTGAGGAACACATGTCAGCACAGGCTTCTTATCACGGCGCCAATGGTTTTCTGCTGTTAACATAGAAGTTTTTTTGTTGGTAGTGATGACATCTCTAAACCCAAAAATCCAAGCATATCAAAGCTAAATAGAAGATTTCATGCCCTCAACTTGGTGCAAAGATGTGAAATTGAAGGAGTGTACAATTCCTGAGGGGTCTGTGTGGCTGTGGTCTGATAGAGCCTTTCCCTGGGCAAGAGAGACAAAGAAGCCTTGTCCTGACTCTGAGGCTCAGAGGACCTGCCATTCTGTGCCCACTGGGGAGGAGCATGTTCTCTGTGGGCAAAGTTCTGTTGCCCCACAGGGACCCACACCCCTGACTTCCCTGCAGCTGGGCTGGTCCCCACACACACCCTCCCCCATCTGCCTGCCCAGCCTGCCCAGCCCCTCTCATTTGCAAGTCCTCAGAGCTCATGCCTGCACACTCAATAATAGTCTGTGTCCCCCTGCAGAGTCAGTCCCAGAGTGGACATGAGGGCCCCTGTGCAGCTCCTTATCTTCCTGCTGCTCTGATCCCAGGTAAGCAGTGAAATGAGGGTTTGACATGAATTTGGACTATATGGCACTTCAGGGAAATCATCTAACTTATGATTCATTTTAACGATGTCTACTTATATATTTTTTTTTATCTCAGGTGCCAGGTGTGATATCCAGATGACCCAGCCTCCATCTGTGTCTGCATCTCTGGGAGACAAAGTCACCATCACCTGCAAGGCCAGTCAGAGCGTTAGCAATTATTTAGCCTGGTTTCAGCAAAAACCAGGGAAAGCTCCCAGGCTCCTGATCTATGGTGCAACCAGTTTAGGGCCAGACGTCCCTTCCCGGTTCAGTGGCAGTGGATCTGGGACAGATTTCACTCTCACCATCAGCAGCTTCAAGCCTGAGGATGCTGCCACTTACTATTGTCAACAAGGTTATAGTTCTCCCACAGTGATACAGGCCAGAACATAAACCCCCGCAGATCAGCTGTGGGAGGCTGAACTGTGCCAGCTGCTCATCATGGTGTCTTTACTGCTGAGGGTGTGTCAGACGTAGCCAGGCTGTGCAATGATGGACAGTTCTGGGACTTGTTGAAGGAATATCTTAAGGCTTCATTGTTCTCAATCTCATCCCAGTGGCGCAGACATGACAACAGACCTTCTGATTGAATTTACAGAGATTTTTTTTCTGAAATAAGTAGGTGACAGTGTCATTCAGAGTTCATACGTGTTGGCCTGGGCATCCTAGAAGGCCTAGAAACCATGCTTTAAAAGATAGTTTTTAATAATCATACATATTGCCACCCCAGTTTTGAGGACATGTGAGCAGTTTCATAGCCTCACACTGAGGGCGTTTCCCAGGGTGCATAATCCCCTGCCATGATGTCCTGTCTGATGTGGGCCAGAGGGAGAGACTGCATCTCACCAGGGAACACACCCTCACAATCCTGTGGTGTGTCATGGTTTGGAGCAGGTAGGACGGGGACTGAGATCTACTCCCTTGACTGAGGGGTTTTTATCCTGAAGTCTTAATGAGAAATAAAATAATTTTAGGACAGGAACTGAGGTATACTATCCTGGATACCTTTGAAGTTGTAAAGGGGTATAAATTTCATTCAAGGTGTGTTTGTGCCCAGGGAATTCAGGCAAGTAAGAGGAAATATCTGTCACACTCTCTCCCGTTGTTCATCGATTTGCTCAAGCAGGCACCCTACCCATGGCATGTTCGATAGTCGATAAGAGGAAATATAGAAAGGAAAATGTCCATACCCTATACTTAGCCCAAAGTCTTATACCGAGGCCTCGTGGGAAATACCCTGGATCACAGTGCCTGAGCTTCCCTGCACGGCCAGTTCTTGATGTTCTCAGAAGGAATGTAAATCTATGGAAATCATTGTTACCTTAGGAAACTCTACATTACTGATGATATTTTCCCAGTCTCGTTGCCCACACCCCCCCCCCATTTATCTAGTAGTATTGATTTTCCTTGGAATTGAAT
>JASTTN010014150.1:334530-349014 GCA_030324115.1 Sorex maritimensis
CCCTAGAATGGAAACACAAAATATGGGGTGACATTGGTGGGGAAAATATTGACCTCTTTTCAAAAGACAGACGCCCAGATCTGCACTCCAGGATTTGTTTTCCACTTTCCCTAAGACCAACTACTCAGAGCTTTTGCCAAACTGGTTGGGCCTGTGGGCAGGAAGCACCTTGGCCATGGAGTTGCTGTTCCCTGAACACGGGCTCTGAGTCCCCCAGACCCTGGGCTCTGGCTCCAGCTGAGAACGGGAATGTGGGGGCTCAGGGGAGGGGCCTGTGACCCGGGCACTGAGATGAGACCTTGGCTCAGCCCGTGCAGTGGCACAGCCCTGCCTGCTCTACCACATCAATGGCACCAGCAAGACCTTAGGGACACAATCAACACAGGGACACCCTTGGAGATCAGTCTCCGTGTCTGGGTTCTGGTGCAGCCTGTGGGCCCAATATCCAGCTTCCCTCAGGGGCTCAACAGAGTCTCCATACGTGTCTAACAGCAGCACGAATCCAGGAAGTTTCCAGACTTCCACTAAGTGTTGCATCCACACTGACAAGTGTATCACAGTTTGCTGTAGGGAACAGAAATAACTATTGGACCCTGTTGTCCTCGTGATATGGCTGGATTTTAAGGACTAGAGATATTGTACAATGTGTAAGGTTCTCTTTTCTTCGTTTTGTTTTGTTTTGGGGTCACACCTGGCAATGCATAGGGTTTATTCCTGGATCATGCACTCAGAATTACTCCTGGCAGTGCTCGGGGGACCATATGGGTAGCTGGGAATCAAACCTAGGTCGGCCACATGCAAAGCAAATGCCCTACCCGCTGTGCTATCGCTCTGCCCCGATGTGGCTGGATTTTACTACAGAAAATATCTCTATTAATATGGCCATACAGAGTTGAAAGAATTTAATTGGACTAAACATACTTTTGTAAAATAAGTTCAATAAATTTATTTTTAAAATCATAGTCATATAGAAATCAACTGTCTAATACCACCCCCTGTCTTTCGCCAAAGAAATAATCAATGAGTGTTCGGTAATCATCAATGATTAGTCATTCATTTTCACTGCTAATCCCTGTTGGAACAGACAACACAATTTACTTCAAGGACTACAGATAGGGACTTAGTGCACATTTGTTTCATTGTAAATTTTCTCCATCTCTGTAATTCAGTGCAATTTTCAAATCTCAAGGAAGCCTACAGCTTCTTTTTTTACCAGGTCCCCAAGGAATAGGGTCTTCATATTTGTATTGAAAATAACTCACACTAGGGCAGATTACAATTACCAACCAAGTGATTTATCCATGTCGGTCTCTGACAATCCAGAGATGTGACATGAACATGGGCAGAGTCTATGATTGATGATGAGCAGTCTGCGTGTGTGGATATTGTTTATTGTTTCCTAAAAGAACATGGTTAGAGTGGAAATAGTCCACAAAGTGTTGAATAGTGTATAGGATAGGACAGGGCTGCATCAAAGACATGGCAGAATAGTCTTCAATTACACTAAACTCAAATGTAAAGCAGCTACTGAGTTGCACTAGTTGTATTTCTCTTTCACCACTATCATTATTATGGAGACAGGCAGACATTGGAAAAACACAAGCAATTCTCATGATCAAAATCACTCTACGTTCAGGCATGTAACTGACATAGAAAGCCTGTTTCCTTTGTTTGGGGCCCTGGGTTTGAATCCTAACACACCAAGGAAGCATTATGGGTCAATAGTGGATGAATAGTTACTTTGGGTTTCTCATGAAGTCAGAGAAAAAAATCTTTATGAGTCTTGATCTAGAGAGAATGGCCCCAAGGCCTTCTCAATGATGCATCCTGAAGTGGGGTGGGTGGGCCTTTAGCATATAGCTTGGGGTCAGACATTCACTTGAGCAGGTTGAGAAAGCCATTTTACAAGAACTGGAGGACTGGGACATTTTTACAAGAGTTGGATGGTTAGCCACAGGAACAGATCAGCCTTCTGGATATCTATTGTTATCTCCCCTAGTTGCCCCAGGTGCAGTTAGTAACTTCTCCTTTTAAGGCCATCAAGCAAGTGGATTGAAACCTAAGCATACATAAGCATTGTGGAGTTACAATAAAATTGCTTTTGCTTTTGCTCACCTCTGTGTGTGTGTGTGTGTGTGTGTGCGTGTGTGTGTTTGTCTCACCTCTCCCTATCACTCCCACACCCTCTCCTGTTAAACCCCATTATCTGGTTACGCGGGACAGGACAGCATCCAATGATGCATCAGAGCTGGGCTGGGTTATCCTAGAGGAGGAATGAGGCTGGATTAACCACAGTAGAGAGGAGCCAGGAGCCTCTGCTCTCTGCCATCCCACCCCCACCTTTACCGTTATCCTTACAGGCTCCTCCTCATCTCTGGACCCTGCAACATTTTCCAAAGGAACATCCACCCCATCTCTTGGGGTCACAGCACCAGCACTTACCTACCTGTGATGAACATCTCCTCTCTACCCTGATTACCCGGTCATCATTTCTCCTCAACTGGCTGACCAGTTTCTTAGGAATATGAACCACTATGTTCCCACGTGGTCTAGCTGGAAGTTTTCCCCTTGTTACAAACCCGAAGATTGTGATAGTCCCTGGGAAAAATAATTTGGGACTGAGAGTATATTACCAGGCATGCAAAACTATAACCAAAGAAAACATAAATACACCAATAAAAGGCTAAAATTTTGAGGTCTTAAAGATGTAGAGGGCATCAGAGCCAGAATATAAACAGAAAGTGCCCAAACCTTGTGCTTTAGGTTGTCTGCTGATTGTCTCTGTGAGACACCACGGCCCCTGCTCCTCATGCAACCACTGAATGTAGATGTGCTCAACAGCGACCTTAATGTCCCTGCCCACTTAAACACTGATTCACCTGTTGGACCTAGTATGTAGAGAGCAACGTTACATTGAATAAACGGCTTCCTGTGAGCTCAATGGGGCTGCCCAGGCCACCCTGAATCTTGGACAGTCCTTCTATGTTTGTTTGTTGGTCTCATTGTGTGTCTGTTTGTCTCATTCTCTGTGACTGACTCCAATAGACAGATGTTGAAGTTGACAATTCAATTGGACTTACAAGCACATTTCCACGTAGTCTGACTGGGTTTACAGTCTCTGTTCCAAAGACTTGAGGAGAGTCTGACTGAATCTCCCAAGAGCACAACTATTAAGTTGCTGTATCACACAGTGGCCACCAGGTGACAGACTCACACCTGAAGTGACAAGAGAGTCCCTGGATCTGAGCAATACTGAGAGTCACAGGCCTGTGGTCAGCAGCGAAAGGGCTCTGTGGTGTGCTGGGAAAGTATGAAACCTTTAGAATCTGAGTTGGAGCGAGATTTTCACCCTTTTCTGCTTCGGAGATAGAATTTCTATCCTGCCTGCCTGCGATGGGCTGCTTTTTTGCTCCAAGCAGTTTCACAATTGGAGAGAGAACTGTAGAGTCACTAAAGGTAAAATGACGTCAGGAGGACATAGGTGGGAGTATAGAGACACCAGGGATCCCACTCTGTGTCCACACACCCAGGAGAGGCCTGTGAAGACAAGGGAAAGAGGGGCTCCTGCTGACAGGAAGAGGGTCTCAAGGGAAGTGACTCTGAGGGAACTTGACCTTCAGTATCCCAGAGTGTGAGAATCCTGGGTGTGTGGTGTGAACCCCCAGCCTGTGTGTTCCTGGGAGGGAGCCTGACCTGATGCTTTATGCCCAGGCACCCTCTGAGCGGGGTCAGCCTCATGAGGACATCATGGAAGTGGTGGAGGACTTTGCCATTCTCTTTATCTTCAAGCCTTTGCTGATCTAATTTTAGAGGGAAAGGCTCTGAAATTGTTCAATGTTCATATGTTCAATCGTAGCTTAAAGGCTAAAAGTCCAACATTGCTGTGGGGATAGAGCTGTTGGCTCTTTTTTTTTCTGATCAGAGAATGCGTCAGACTAAATGAATTAATTTTCAGGTGCTAATGCTTGGGTTGTCTGTTTTCTTGTCCACCAAAATGTCAGTGAGGACACTGTGTGCCCTTCTGCAGCTTCCCTGGCTGTTTCTAGGAGAAGGTCCCTGTCACCTGCAGGGCCACACAGTGTGAGGAGCATCTCACCCTGAGATCAGCCTAAGCCAGGGCTGCAGAGAAAGTACATGGCTTAAGGGTTATGCCTTCAATTCAACCAGATGATCCCTGGAAGCACAATTTCCCTGGGTATCAGTAGGGGCATTCCTGGAGGTCTCTAGGACCACCTGGCTTACTTTGGTTGACAGGCATGGGGGTGTTGCCTGGATATCATTGGCACAATTAGCCTCAAACAGTTCCAAGAGCTCAACTCTTAGTACTGAGCTGTTTGGCTGAACTGGCCATGTATTGCCTAGAGTGGCCAACACATGCCCCAGCACTGGTCAGGCAGGAGCTTCTGCACCATCCCCAGACACACAGACAAAATCAGTATCTGTTCCTAGGTTACTTTTCATTACATTCTACCTGCTGCTCTGTCGGGATTGGGACAGTGAGTGCACACACGTGGCTCTCTCACTATCACCAGGAAAGTGCTCCAGGGTCACAGACACTCCCTTAAGACACTCACCCTTTTCTGCCTTGCCACATGGAACTTAGGTTTATTTGGGTTACTCCCATCACAGTGCTCTGATTTCTCTGTGTTTATTTGTGGCTTCTTTTTTTGTGCTCTCTTGACTAGTAAGTATTGATTTTCTCTTCTCCTTAAGTCCTTTGCATAGTTTATTCAGAACAATGTCCTTTCTGTATGGGCACATGAACACAGTAAATGCGATGCATTTGTAAGATGGGAGTTCAATGACTCTCAGTGATATTTACCTCCTGGCCATCTGTTCTCTCAACTTAAACCTCAATTTCCCTTATTTTCTAGCCCCCCAAAAGCAGGGTTCCAAAGAGGGACTCAATGGACCCAGGGCATGCAGTGAGCTTTGTGCTAGCCTGGAGTCTAGATGGGCCTGGCCAAATTGCCATCATGCATAACTGTGAGTAAGATCATGGTCATAGACAAATTCTGTCGTGATCCTAAAAGTTATAACTAGATTCGAACCCTGCTAGGGTTAGAAACAATTAATCTGCCCTGAGCACTGTAGTCTGAGTCTGTGGTGAGATCTTCCCAGGAGAGCTGCCCTACAAGCCTCAATGTCTCTCTTACTGTGCCCATAGAAAAATAACTAATATTAAGATGTTAATCAAGATGCTAGGAAAAGAGGAATAAATATTCCTGGGTTGTGTTTCTGCCCTTGAGCCTGATGGGCAGTCAGGAAGGGCTTTCTTATGTTGATTTTGCTACCAATCTGGGTGTAGCATGGTCCCAGAGGGTAAGGGGTAGAGAGACAAGTAGGAAGAAGCAGAAAAGGGGAGTCAGGGAGTCATTGGGAGAGAAGCAGTCAGAGTCAGAATCCAGAGGTCAGAGTCAGAGAGAGAATCTGGAGATCTGGCATGGATGAATGAGGGGCTAGGAAGGAAGAGTGCTGGAGGGGAGAGATGAGAGAGCTGGAGTTGTTGGGAGACAGAGCAGGGAGCAAGATGGAGCGTAGAGAGATAAGCGGGAGAGACAGGAGGAGACGGGAATAAGGGACAGTGTGAGACTAAAATTGGGGGCTCAGGGAGACTGGAACAGTCGTGTGGGGAGAATGGACTAAACGGCAACTAATCAGCATCAAGCTTGGTCCTCGTTCTCCCTTCGCCAACAGCTGTCCCAATCCAGTCCATACACGGCAACTCGAGAGCACCGAACGCAGGCAATGAGAGAGAGCTGCCCAGAGAGCCCGAGAACACACATCGTTCTGCATGTGTATTTTTTACAGGACGGGACCCTTAGGATCCTGGATGCTGACTCACACAGCATGGCTCTCTATCCCAGCCCAGAGTGATAGTTCTCCCTGTGTGGTTCTATCTTCACTCCATACTGACTGCTCCCACCTTGTGGCACCCTGCACCCCATAGAGGTGTTCATCTACTGCCTTTGAATCCCATAACCTGTGAGGATGTTCTCATTCACTGCCCAGTAGCGTTATCACCTCGATCTTCTTCAGCCGTGATTGGAAGCTGACCTCAAATGCTGTGGGAAAGGCAGTCCAGATAGAGAAGGGTAAAGTAAAATGTGGTTGGAGAGCCTGAGCGGAAAGGGAGATGTGTGCTGAAAGTAGACTAGAGACTGAACACGATGGCTACTCAATAACCCTGTTGCAAACCACAACACCCAAAAGGAGAGAGAGAACAAAATGGAATGCCCTGCCACAGAGGCATGGTGGGGTGGGGGGGGGGATGGAATTGGAGGGTGGGAGGGATACTGGGTTCATTGGTGGTGGAGTATAGAAACTGGTGGGGGGATGGGCTCAAGAACACTGTATGAGGGGAAAAACAAGCACGAAAATGTGTAAATCTATAACTGTACCCTCACTGTGACTCACTATAAAGTTAAAAAAAAATTTTAAAAAAATCAGCCGTGAGGAAACACCTCACCAGTCATATACATAGGCTGGTGGCTTCTGAAGCTGATTCACTGGTGCAGCAGCTGTTGGTGTCAGAGTGAGTTTGGGGAGTTCTGAAAGCAGGGATGGAGCTAGATTGACAAGTCTACCTCAGGAGTCAGGTGCCCTGTGATCTCTGAAATCCCCCAACTGTCACTGGGAGCCCTTGGGAAGCTGGGAATGAACTGAGGGTGGTTTTGCCCTAGGAGCAGACTGACCCTGAGTCTCCATGCTGCTCCTGACAGATAAGTCACCTGGTGGACACTATCCCCGAGCTCAGTTCTAGAGAGGACCCTGTCCTCTAGATCCTGCCCAATACCTGCTGAGTTCCAGGGTTCCAGAACCCCCATGTCGCTCTGAGCCCAGAGCTGTGTCAAGACCCGCTTCCTCACAGAGGCCCCTGAGTGGGGACCTGCCCTTCATGCTTGACTGGGTGGCAGCTGGGCCAGAGGGCTGGGCACACTGTTGGTTTTACAGCGTTGTAAAATTTGTACAAAAGGCAAATTCATACATCACAACAACTATCAATTTTACAACTAGTCAAACATAAAAAACCTCTAACACCACCCTCTGTCTTACTCCCAAAGAAACTGCCAGTGAATCTTCATTAATTGTCAAACAAAAATGTTATTCATCATTAACTGCAAAGCCCTGCAGAATAGTAGAATAGGCAGCACAGAGAGAGCGAGAGAGAGAGAACGAGTGCGAGAGAGAGAGAGAGAGAGAGAGAGAGAGATAGTTCAGATTTTATGCTTGAAGGTTCCTACTGATTGGCTCTGAGACAGTCCAGCCTCTGCTCTTCATTGAATGTGGAGGTGCTCACTCACTGTTCTTAAAATGTCTGCCAAACAATGGCTCACACGTTGGGACCCAGGTTGCAACCACATTTCATTGAATATGTGGCTTCCTGTGAGCTCCCTAGAAATGCCCAAGCCACACTAAATCTTGCACAGTCTTGTATGTGTGATTGTTTATCGCTTGTGTGTCTGTTTGTTGCATTCTCAGCAACAGACACCGATAGACTGTGGTTGAGTGTGACAATCTCATTGACTTTAACGAGGCACATTTTTGTATACTCCGGCTTGCTGACAGAGTTTACAGTATCTGTTCCCAAGGCTTGGGGAAAATCTAATCTCAGCAGCACAGAGATCATCATCAGCTGAAACCTATTAAGTTGCTGCATCAAACAAGGGCCACGAGATGGCAGACAAAACCCATACGTGACAAGAGAGATCCTGAATCCTAGAAACCCTGAGACAGTAACAGGTCCATTGTCAGCAGGGACAGAAAGTGGTGGGAAAGTGTGAAAGTGTGAGTCTGATTGTAGCAGATTTCCGCCCTTTCCTGCTGTGGGGATAGAAGTCCTGCCCTGCCTCTCTGCTATGGACTTTTGATCCCCCATCCATTGCTCATAATTTGACTTAAGTTCCTCTGTGATGTTTCAGAGATGGAGCAATAGAGTCACTTAAGGTAAAATGAGCTCACAGGAGGGTGATTGGATGGGAGTTTAGGGACACCAAAGAACAACGAGCCCCTCCTCCTAGTTATAACGAACACATATTCCAAGAGAGTCTTGTGAGGACAAGGAGAGGGAGGGGCTCCTGCTGACAGGAGGAGGGTCTCACAGGAAGTGAACCTGAGGGACTTTGACCTTCACTCTCCAGCCTCCCAGAGTGTGAGAACCCCATGTGGTGTTGTGAGTCCCCAGCCTGTGTGTTCCTGTGAGGGAGCCTGAGGTGATGCTTCACACCTGGCACCCTCTGAGCAGGGTCTGCCTCAGGGGCACCCAGAGAAAGTCGTCCTGGGGAACTTTCCTCCTTTTTGTTCTCTTCTGAATGCTGAAGAGAACTCAGAAATCATTTTCACCTTGTCAGGCAACATCTTGTTGATGAAACTGCTGGCTGTTTGATTTCAACCAGAAATCCATCAAACTGAACAAACTATCACCTTGATAGTAAGGTTTTGGGTGTCCTTAAGTGGCTCCAGTCAGATGCCATGGGGAACACAATGCCACCCACTTCCAGTCCCCCTGGCTGTTCCAGGACAAGGCCAGTTTCCCTTCAGGGCCAACATGAGTGTTCAGAGCATCAGAGACTGAATCTATCTCTGAAGCTTCTGCTCAGCCATTCCCCCTGAGGCTCTGCAGGATGGTGACAGCTGCTCTGTCCCCTCCTCACCATCAGAGGAAGCTGCAGCAGGAGCTCAGACAACATGTGTGCTAATCCTCCATCTCCTCCTGCTCCTGTGGTGGAATTCACAGTCTTAGGTCCTCTGTGACAACAGGATTGTGTGAACACCGTAGAGTCTCATTCCCCTTCTCCCTTAACCCTTCCCCTGGCCTCAGAAACAGCTCAGGGCAGCTCCTCTGGAGCAGACAGTGCAGGCAACAGTGTGTGTCTTATCTAAGCTGCTGGCCTGAGTACACACTCCCATTTCACCCACCTTCATTTTCCTCTGATGTCCTTAGTAACTGAGATCTCTTCCTCTCCCATCCTGCCAGTAGCAACCCTTATTCTGCCCTGTCTCAGTGAGTCCCTGTGCAGGATTGTCCTTTGGTAAGTGGCTGATGGGAATCATGGAGTAGGAATTGGTTAGAAGTTTGTTCATGGGGCCACCAGTGGTCCAGTGATAGCAGAACTATGACTGCCTTTAAAATCAATGGTGGATTGGGGGGTCTGTTAGGATTGGGGGAAGATCTCTCTTTCCTGAGTCAGGTGTAAGGCCTCAAATGTCTCTGGAGGGTCCTGTCAGGGGCCCTGCAGAATGTGAGACTCCCTGTGCTGCCTCTGTCTGACAGAAGCACTGGGGGAGGCCCCAGCACAGGCTGATCACTGGAAGGAAACCCGTCTCCACTAGAATTCATGATCACTGTATGGCTCCCCTGGGACTTTCTCTGCTACCTTCCATGGATCTCCAGCCCTTCCCAGGACTCTGGAATTCTCAGAAATACAAAGCTACCAGTTGGGCAGGAAATTCATGCAGGAGTGTCCTTGGATATCATGAATATTGACTTCAATGATGTGGAAGGTCCATGGGGATTTTAATAGTTTGCTGGTTTTCACTCCCAGGAGCATTCTAGTGAATGAAGAAACAGTGATTGAATGAGGATGGGGGCTAGTGTTGGGGAAATCATCACTAGATTCTACACTGAGTCATCTCACCCAACACTCTACCCTCACCAGCTCATTTGGGGATTAACCTCTTTCAGAGCCTAGATCCCAGGTTGGACTCTCCCTCATGCCCACTTTGATGCCCTTCTCTAAGACTTGTGAGTCATTCCTCTGTGGGGTGTAACCCATTGTTGCTTGAGTCTCAATGCCCTGCACCAGGGTATACTGAGAGCTCCCCCAAATTAGAAGATTGTGTGGATGGATAGTACAGTGGGTAGGGTATTTGCCTTGAATGTGGCCAACCCAGTTTCAATCCTTGGCATCACATAGGGTACCCTGAACATCCACAACTGAGTCAGGAGTGATTCCAGAGTATAGACTCCAGAGGATATTGCCAGGAATAAGCCCTGGGAACTGCTAGGTGTGGTCCAGAAACAAACATAAAAGTATAAAAGGGATGTGTGATATAGGATGTGAGCTGAAGGAGCACAGACATTCAAGAGAAATTCGGTGGAGGAGACTTATCTCGTCTATTACTTCTGGACTCATTTCCATCGGGTCAGTTCAGAAGAGAATCTTTCAGGGAAAGAGGGACTGAAAACCATGGAAGAATGCCCAAAGAGGAAAATAGTGAATGTTGTTGGTTCTAGGAAGGTAGAGATCTTTTCAAAACATGGAGAACAAACCCCACAATCTGAGGCTGAGGTAGAACTGGTGAGACCGTCTCTCAGAAATATATTTGGACACAGGCTTGTTAACCATGGATCCACAGATTTTCTGCTGTTAACACACATATCCAGCAGGGGTTATATCTCGAAAACCAATAATACCAGGAATTCAAAGCTAAATGGAAGATTCCATGCCCTCAATTTGATCCAAAGTTGTGAAATTGATGGAGTCTACAATTCTTGAGAGGTTCTGTGTGCCTATGGTCTGACAGAGCCTGTCCCTGGGAAGAGAAAGCAAGAAGCCGTGTCCTGCGTCTCAGGAGATCAGAGAACCCGCCCTTCTGTGCTCACACTGGGGCCCTCCTGGGACCTGGGGAGGAGCATGTTCTCTGTGGGCAAAGTTCTGCTTCCCCACAGGGACCCACATCCCTGACTTCCCTGCATCTGGGCTGGTCCCCACACACACTCTCCCCCCTCTGCCTGCCCAGCCTGCCCAGCCCCCTCTCATTTGCAAGTCCTGAGAGCTCATGCCTGGACACTCAATAATAGTCTGTGTCCCACTGCAGGGTCAGTCTCTGTCACACCCAGAGTGGACATGAGGGCCCCTGTGCAGCTCCTCAGCTTCCTGCTGCTCTGGCTCCCGGGTAAGGAGGGAAATGTGGGTTTCCATGAATGTGGACTGCCTGGCCCTTCAGGGAAAATAATTTAAAGTATAGTGAATGGTGGTGATGATGTGTGTTTATATTTTATTCCCCAGGTTCCTGGTGTGATATCCAGATGACTTCATCCCTGTCTGCATCTCTGGGAGAGAAAGACACCATCACCTGCAAGGCCAGTTCAGACATTAGCAATCATTTAGCCTGGTATCAGCAGAAACCAGGAAAAGCTCCCAGGTTCCTCATCTATTACGCATCCAATTTACTACCAGACGTCCCTTCCCAGTTCAGTGGCAGTGGATCTGGGACAGGTTACACTCTCACCATCAGCAGCCTAAAGCCTGAGGATGCTGCCACTTATTACTGTCAACAAGCTTGGAATAACCCTCCACAGTGATACAGGCGAGAACGTAAACCCCCACAGATCAGCTGTGTGAGGCTGGGCTGCCCAGCTGCAACTCTCAGTGCCTCTCCTGCTGAGGGTATGTCAGATGCAGCCAGGCTGTGCAATGATGGACAGTTCTGGGATATGTCAAAGGAACAGTTTTAGGCTCTATTCTCCTTCTCATCCCAGCAGCCCAGACATGACAACAGATCTGCTGTTTGAATTTATAGAGATTATTTTCCTGGAGTCAGTAGGTGGCAGTGTCATTCAGAGTTCATATGTGCTGGCCTGGTCACTCTAAAAGAGCTAGAAACCATGTTTTAAAGATATTTTTTCATAATCACACATACTGCCCATCCAAAAAATTCTCAGGGACGAACTAGACTGCCCAAATGAAGAAGGACTAAAATGACTGTCTGTATCTTCAACGCATGTATGCTGGCATTGGAGGCATCCATCGAGGACTTGATGGTGCAAGCTCAGAAGATCAAGTATTACGTCATTGGTCTGACCGAAACCAGAAGACATTGATCACAACAGGCCATTTTCGACACAGGAGAATTGTTCCTCGGAACAGGCAACAACAGAGGTGTTGGTGGCGTTGGTGTCCTTGTCAACACGAACTTGGCCAAGAGCATTGATTCATTCAAATGCCTAACAATTCAAATTGTACGAATATACTTGAATAGATGTGGCTCACTGCCAGCAGTTGGTGGTCTACACACCAACATCCAACTACGACGAAGAAGAAATTGAGAAGTTCTACGTGGAACTGGAGAGGTTCTATAAAGAAGACCACACCTTCTACAAGATCATTGTTGGTGATTTTAATGCCAAGATAGGACCAAGAAGGTAGCCCAAAGAACTGCACATTGGGACCCATGGCCTAGAATGGATCAGGGTGAGAGACTTTCTGAGTTCATCATGTCAACCAAGACCATCCATGATAACTCAGAGTTCCAGATGGCCAAATCTAAACGCTGGACATGGGAGTCTCCCGGTGGACAGTTCCATAATGAAATTGACCACATCATATTCAGGTTTTGCCTGACCGATGTTGCTGTTGTCCCAAAATTCCAAATGGGATCGGATCACTGTCTCCTTCGTGCAAAATTCTGCTTCACAAGGTGGGGAGAAAGGTCTGTAAAGTTTAAGTTTAAGAAGGGAACTCTTAGAATGACCACCAACTGGGAGCTCTTTGGTGCTATTGTGGCAATGTGGGAAGATGCCGTCCTTGACGACATCGATAAGGAATATGATCGACTGGTTTAGCACCTCCATGACTTCGAGAAGAATGCCGAGAGTGAGAAAGTCACAAACAGATGCCTGTCTTTGGAAACTCTCAAGCTCATTCATCAACGGGGTTTGGTGTGAGCCTCAGGTAACCACAAGCTAACGTCCGAGCATGCAAAGCGGTGCAGAGAAGAAATAAAGGAAGACCTCAAAGAGAGAAGAGCAGCAGTGTTGGCTGATACGGCAGAAGCCAGGAAAAGTATTCGCAATGCTCGCCTGTGTTTTGCCAACTACAAGACCAGGATGACTGCCCCCCGACGTCCTGATGGATCTATCACATCTTCCAGAAAGGCAATGGAGAGGATTATTCACAACTTCTACTCAGATCTCTTTGACAGCCATGTCCACCTGCCCACATACCAAATACTGCAGGATGGATATGTCATTCCAATGTCCTCCCTTCTGAAATCTGACACGCCATTTCATTGGTAAAGACACATACAACACCCGGTCCAGACAAGGTCAGACCCGATCACCTGAAGAATTTGCCACCAGTACTCATCAAAAATACACTGGCTCGGGTCTTCACATGCTACCTGTCTGAATGCAAGGTTCTGTCCCAATGGAACACCAGCAGGACCGTTCTGTCATACAATAACGGAGACATCCACAACATCGGCAGCTATCCCCAATCTGCCTGCTGTCTGTCGTCTACAAGTTGTTCACTCGTGTCATCCTGAATAGAATAGGCAGAACACTAGACAAAGGACAACCATGTGAGCAAGCAGGGTTCCGAAGGGGATTCAGCACGATAGACCATATCCATACAGTAGCCAAACTCATTGAAGTTTCGCAAGAGTTCAAGATGCTGCTCTGTCTAACGTTCATTGACTTAAAGAAGGCCTTTGATTCTGTTGAGACGGAAGCAGTCATCGAAGCCCTAGCCAAACAGGGTGTTCAAACTCAGTACATCAATATCCTCTGCAAGCTATATTGCAGATTCACCACTAGGATCTCACCATTCTACAAGGAAGTGATCATTGACGTAAAGAGAGGGGTTCGGCCGGGCAATACAATTTCACTGAAACTCTTCAGTGCCACCCTCAAGAACGTCATGCGACGACTGGAATGGGAAGGAATGGGAGTGAAGATAGACAGTCGGCAACTACACCACCTCCACTTCGCTGATTATATTATTCTCAAAACGCCAAACAATGCCCAAGCTGCACAGATACTGACCGACTTTGACCGCGAGTGTGGAAAGGTTGGACTGCAACTTAACCTCAACAAGAAAAACGAACTTGTCCCTGATGCTCTATTTGCTCTCAATGGAACAAACATCTCCAAATGCAGCAGCTATGTATGCCTGGGTTGAGAACTCAACATGAGGAATGACTTGGTGCCACAATTGCGCAGGAGGAAGAGAGCAGCGTGGAAAGCCTTCAAGAGCGTAGAAGAAGTGGTTAAGAGGATGAAGGATCTCTGGCTCCGGGCACATCTTTTCGATTCCACTGTTCTTCCTGCACTAACGTATGCCTCAGAGACTTGGGCCCTACACAAACCGGATGAGAATACTATTCGGGTATCCCAAAGAGGAATCGAAAGAGCTATGCTAGGAGCATCATATCTCACTCAAGTGAGAGAAGGAAGCTGGAGTTCCAACTTCCATCGACAGTCAAGAATCAGGGATGCTGTCTCATTTGCCAAGACATCAAAATTCAGATGGGCCGGACATGTAATGCGACTCAGAGACGACTGCTGGACTAGAGCTGTTACCGATTGGATACCATGGGACATCAAAAGACCAAGTGACTGCCCACCAATGAGATGGTCAGACTTCTTCATTAAAACCCTGAATGACTTCCAGATCCGCCCTGTGCCGGCCGACATTTAAGCACAGAGCCATGCGGGGATGCTCCTTGGCGGCCCCGCGCAAGATCGACCCCGGGGGCAAC
>JASTTN010014151.1:0-52610 GCA_030324115.1 Sorex maritimensis
AGGAATGCCTGCACAACAATGGTATGGAAATGAGATTTTTCTCTTAAGGAATAACACACTAACCAGTAACATACCATTACCATACCCCTAATAAGCATCATATCATTTGAGGTGATTCTCACATACATTTATTTACTCACCATTTTTACACATATGCCAATTAACATCCTAGATCACTGAACAAAAGAGAGAGAGAGAGAGAGAGAGAGAGAGAGAGAAAGCTATGAATACCAATCAAATGAACAGTTTTCTAAAGTGTACCATATTTTACGCACAAAGACATAATGGAATATTAATATTTGGCACTAGGCCAGCTTTAAAGCTTTCATCTTCTTAATCTCCAAAGATTTTTATTTTAACTTTAAGTAGCTTATATGGTTTACCTTCAAGGTCAAACTGAAAAATCAGCAGTGATTTGGAAAAAGATCAGTTGTCATTCTGCTCAGTAAAACTTTTATATTGGCATCAAGTAAGCATTTAATTCTTATATTCCTAAAAGTATAAAATAGAAAAAAGAAATAAAGGTGCCAAGTGATAGTATAGTGGGTAGGGTGCTTGTCTTGCATGCCACTCACCTGGGGTCCATCCCTGGAACCCCAAACCCCATATGGTCTCCTAAGCAACACCAGGACTGATCCTTAAACCCTGAGCGCTCATGTTCATATGAATATGTGTGTGTGTCCACTAGTGTGAAATTCCCCAGCACCCCATATAACCCCCTAAGCCCACTAGGAGTGGTGACTGAGTCTAGAGCCAGGAGTAAGTTCTGAGCACTGCTGGGTGTGGCCCTAAAACCAATTTTCTAAAAAATCAAAACAAAAATAAATAAAATTGCTGTCCCTATTTTACTAATAGTAGTAACCATTAATCTTGTCACTTCTCAATTCAGCTTAAATTGCCGGAAAAAAAAACCACGTTAGGTTTAGGATATAAAAAAATACAGAACAACATATTATTGCTTTCTATATCTTCCATGAACTAGCTTAGTATTTTCTAAAAAAAAAATTTAAAAGCTATATTATTAAAAAATCAGTAGGATTGATTAGCTTAAACAAAGACTCCAAATTTATAAACCTTACAAAATTTACACACAAATAAAACTGTTGCACCTAGTGGCATATATCCAAAACACTAAAAGAAAGTATAGTTCTTAACATATCACTCTATCTTATACAGGCCTGACAAGAGACTGAAAGCATCTCAGGTGATCTCACTCCTGTGGCAGTATGCAGAGATTGAGGACAGAGGCTGTATCAGAGTTCTATAGAGAAACTAAACCAATAGCAGACAGACAGACAGATAGACAGATAGATAGATGGATAGATGGACAAATAGATAGATAGACAGACAGACAGACAGACAGACAGACAGATAGATAGATAGATAGATAGATAGATAGATGGATATGTATGTGTGTGTGTGTGTGTGTGTGTAGAAATGGGGAAAGGAGAACATACAGTTTAAAAAACTGGCTCTTAGAACAGTGGAGGCTGACAAGTCTGAAAGAGGCCGGAGAAGGAGGAAGAGTTAATGTTGCAGCCACATTCTCACAGAATTGCCTCTTGCTCAGGAGCCCTTAGTCATTCTCTCTTTTTTTTAAATTATTTTATTTTATTTTTTTAATGAATCACCATGTGGAAAGTTACAAAGCTTTCAGGTTTAAGTCTCAGTTGTACAATGCTCAAATGCCCATCCCTTCACCAGTGCACATATTCCACCACCTTAGTCGTTCTCTTAAGGCCATCAACATTTTCCTTCCCCCCCTCATTGTTTCTTTTCTCTTTTTTTTCCTTTTCTTAATAAAAGAAAAATTATTTGCGGCACCGCAGTTTACAAAACAGTTACTTACAGGGTTTCATGCATAAAATATTCCATCTCTACATCTTCCACCACACTGTCTGCTTCCCTCCACCAGTGTCCCAGTGTCCCTGCCCTCCCCTCAACCCACTCCTGGGGTAACTTTCAGACTGAAGACCAGTTCTCATTTTCCATTGCTGTTGGGCATTTGCTTTTATCCTGATATGTTTATTTATGCCCAGCATACGAGAAAGACCACTCTATGTCTTTTCCTTTCCTTCTGACTTATTTCATTTAGCATGATACTTTCTGGATCCATACATAAAGCAGCATATGTAATGATTTTATCTTTTCTTTAAGCCAAGTAGTATTCCATTATGTATATTGAATGGTTTATTTATCCAATTATCTGTTCTTGGACATTTGAGATTTGGAGTACTGTTAATACTGCTGCAATGAATAGAGAAGTGCAAATGACTTTTCTGAATAGAATTTTTGGGCCCTTGGAGTAGACGCCAATAAATGTAATTGATGGGACATGTAGAAGCTCAGGTTTTATTTGTAAAAGTGTCCATATTTTTTTCCAGAAAGGCTAGGTCAGTAGACATTCCCACTGGCAGCTAATATGGTTCCTTGATCCTCATCTCCATGCCAACCACTGGTTTCTTTTGATCACTTATTATTAGGGGAATGCAAATCAAAACAATGAGATAGCTCACACCAGTGAGGCTGGTACACATCACAAAGATCATATACTTTTTAACCATCTGTATTTTTTTAATGAGGAAGTTTTGTTCCTACATGACCCATCAATTATATTTATTTTTTTCATATACCTTTTAACCATCTGTATTTCTTTTATGAGATTTTGTTCCTTTATTTTTTAATGGGACTTGTTAATTTTTTTCATGCAAAGTTCTACTAGTGCTTATATTTCTTGGCTATTAACTCTAACAGATGAGTCGTAGACAAATATTGTTTTCCAGTACGTTAGGTGCCTTTTTATTCTGCTCATAATTTCCTTTGCTGTGCACAAGATTCTCAATTTGATGGAGTTAAATTAGTTTTTCTTTGCTTCTATTTGCATTGAATCATTGCAGATACTCTAGATTTAATGTCCCAATGTGTTTTAGCTATGTTTTCCTCAATAGAATCTATGAATTTCTGCCTAATAACAGTCTTTAATCCACTTAGTTTGACTTTGTGAATGGTGTAGAAGTCTGAGCTCGCTGACTTCTTTTTTTTTTTTTTTCGCATGTTAAGGATCAGTTTTCTCAGCACCATTTCATGAAGAGAGTTTCCTTGCTCCACTTCATACATTTTGCTTCTTTATTGAAGATTAACTGTCTTTCAATCAATAGTATTACAATTGTCTGAGAGCTAGTCCTTGTTCCGATACCACACTGCTTTTATCACTACATCTTTATAGTATAGTTGAAGTGAGGGAAAGAGAAGTCTCCCATTTTTGTTTTTCTAAGATTTCTTTGACTATTCAGGGTTTTCCTTTCATTTTTTTACACATATGAATTTCAACAGTGATCTATGTTATATCTACATATGTCATATTTATATATAAATATGTTATATTTATATATGTTATATATGTTATATTTGTTTATATATGTTATATTTAAGTGCTATAGGTGTGGGTAGATAGGTAGAAAGACAGATATGGAGAGAAAAACCGACATACATAAAATGAGGTACAAATTTTATCAAAATCAACAAAGCAATTATAAAATTTAAGTCCTCCTTCTTAAGTTTTAGACTAAGTTTCTGACCTTACAGAATTTAAAAAACTAAAGGGAAGGTTATATCTTTATAAAATATTAGCTTTGTAATTATATGGTGACAAAATTGATTTAGAGTAGTCAATAATTTAAAAGACTAAAACAAATACTCCACAGAACTTACTATCAAGCCATTTAAGATAATTTTGTTTATGTAGGGCTGTGTACAAATATTAAATATATAAAGCAATGTGAAAAATATTGTTGGAGATTAATAGTTTTAAGAAAGAGGAAAATTATTTTCAAACACATAGATGCATAAAAAGGCAATAAATAGCATTTCTTAATATCAAAAAGGAACTTTTAAATAATAAATTCTAGGTCATTAAGAGCAATAGCACAGCAGTAGAGCATTCTCCTTTCACAAGGCCGACCCGTGTTCGATTCCTCCTCCCCTCTCAGAGAGCCCAGCAACCTACTGAGAGTATAGAGTGTGCATGGCAGAGCCTGGCAAGCTACCCGTGGCATACTGGAAATGCCAAAACCAGTAACAGTAAGTCTCACAATGAAAGACGTTACTGGTGCCTGCTTGAACAAATCGATGAGCAACAGAATGACAGTGACAGTGACAGGTCATTAAGACTCAGATTATAAATTTAACTGGATATGTAACCATTTTTCTTAATGTTTTTATTCTTTCACAATAGCATATTCAATTAATATTGCTCTGTAATTAATCATACTTTGAATAGTTAACATTGTTCTATTTTCATTCTTGGCATACAGTATATGTGGCATGAATATCATTATATCTGACTATTTTAATTTGTGATCATTTAAACATTATATCAGGCTCATATAAAACCTAATTAAAGACAAATGAGATCTGTGCAGACTTATTATTCTTGAAATATTGTTTTTTAAATGAGTTTCACAGGGGGTGGCTACATGGCAACAAGAAATCTTCACACTACTAAAGGAAATGTTCTTTTTATACATATTTGCTTAAGAATTTGAGCTTCTACATTTTAGTAATCTTCCAATTGTTTCTTTAGATTACTGGGAATATAAGTATAGTCTTAGAATCCTAACAGATAAATATGTTTATATAAAATATAAAAAAGAATATATTAAATAAGAAATGTAATATATAAAATTGGACTAAAATGTAAGTAGTATATTTTATAATACTGACTTTAAAAAAATATAAATTTAGATGATCAAATTGCACAAAGGAAAGAAAGAAACAAAAAAGAGAGAGAAAAATAAAGGAAGGAAGGAAGGAAGGAAGGAAGGAAGGAAGGAAGGAAGGAAGGAAGGAAGGAAGGGAGGGAGGAAGGGAGGGAGGTTTGGAGGGAGGGAAATAAGCCCTGTAATTGTCTCAGATCTTGAAGTAAGAAAAAAATATTTTCATACTATAATACTTAATAAAATTTCCCCCAATGTAAAAGGTTTACAATTACAGCAGTATGATTTGTCTAAAATGAATGTTACTATTTCTAGTGTAAAATTTATAAAATGCAATTTATATTCTACACTTTCTGAACCAAGCTTCTCATAAGAAACAAACATCTAAGATTACCATTAAACATGGATATGCTCGGAAAGATGCTAATCTCACTTGAAGTCAAATAAATACAGTTACACAGAAAAGTCCACGTGAATCATCTATTTCCATCCTGTCCTAGAGAGCGCTGGCTTTGCAGCTGTCTTCTTCTCCCACTCAGTGTGATAAAGGAGCCTTTTGTTCTCCTGATAAGCGATACACTGTGCACTGCTCAAGCGCCCAGAACAAGAGTGGACACACACAATGAACTCCTCTCCAGTAGTTCTAAGAAGACGAAGAGTAAAAGTAAAACTAGCTTTACCTGAGATGTGTTTCTTTCAATGAAACTTTCCTTGGATAACTGTATCACTGTCATCCCGTTGCTCATCGATTTGCTCCAGCGGGCACCAGTAACGTCTCCATTGTGAGACTTGTTACTGTGTTTGGCACATCGAATACACCATGGGTAGCTTGCCAGGCTTTGCTGTGCAGATGGGATGCTCTCGGTAGCTTGCTGGGCTCTCATATTCTAAAGGAAAACATCATTTTGCCTGCTTTAAAAAGCTTACTCTATAGTTTGCTCCCCCAACCTTCAACTTGCATATGGGACAGAAGCAATTGCAACGGTAGGTCTTGATCATTATTACTAATAAAATGCTTGATTTGACTGAAGTTTTGTTTTATTGGAAGGGTATTGTTAGAGTGATTATCTAAAATAAATGGCCTCACTTCATATGTCTGATCAAAAAGTGTGATTTAAATAACACTGATTCATGTTTATTATCAAAATATAAAGATTTAAAACTAATTTCTATATATTAATAGTTCATTTAAAATGCTTTACTTTTGCAGCGTCCATGTGCCTCCATATCAGCTGGCCCACCTCCACATCCTCTAAACAATGAAGCCAAGTTCTACTCATCACACCTCACACAGCTCACACTTACACTTTATATCATTGGTAGGGAAAGAAAAGAGCAGTGCCCAAGCTAAGCCCTCAGAGACGACAAGTAGGGGCTAACTACAGAGATTCACCATCAGCACAGCAGGAGCAAAGGAAACACAATGTGGAAAATGTGTAGAAGCCCACCAAACTCAGGGTGAAAGCAATAACTGAGAAGGCTCTACCAGATCCAACCAGATAGGTTTAGAATATAAAGTATTCAAAATGGGAATTATATTAGAAAAGCTATTGAAAGAGAAGCCTTTGAACAAGAGTCCAAATAAATCTAGAGTATTTGCATTTAAATCTATTTAAATTTAATATTTTCATGACTAAGACACTGATGTTTCAGATATTTCAACCCACTATTATTTAGTTATTGCTTGTTTGCCAGCTCATATCATTAAATGTTAAACATTGTCCTACAGAGCGAAAATAGTTTTAGACACAACATAGTATTGTCCCAAGTATACCTGGAGAGACAAATAACAAAAAATCTTTCAAAATAATTAAAATATGTAAATTATAAAATATACTGAATGAACATAATGCTCTGAAAATAAAGAACTTACCAGATTCCAATTTTTATGTTTTTATTTGAGCAAAAATTAATTTCAGATTTTAAATTTTTTGTTTTAGGGAGTTTGGAGCCATCAAAACCCAATGCTGGAAATGTTCAAGACTTTTTTCCAGTTCTCTGTTCAGGGATCATTCCTGGTGGTGCTCAGGAGACCATATATAGTGCTGGTGGTTGAACTAGTGTTGTCTGCAAGCCAAGCACTTTAACCCCTATGCTCTCTCTCTGGTTCCTAGACTTTATAGAAAAAAAATTATAGAAAATATAAGTCACCGGAAAACATGCTACAAAGCCATAATGAGAGCTGAATTGTCATATCTTGGGTAAAATACTCAAATGTTTTTTATCATCATCAGTATACGGTTTTAGGATGGTAATTTTTGTGCAGTTTTATCAACTTGTTCCCTTTTTCTAGTTCAAAGTTGAACAGGTAACTTTAGAAATCCTCAATGGCTTAGACATCAATAAAACTGTTATATTTTCTAAGACTAACAAGTTGTCCTTTGATCTCTGAAGGAGTTGGTGAAGTAGGAGACAGGAATTAGTCACTGAATTTCTCAGTTTCATAAAAAATAACATTCCTTCATTAAAATCCAACTAGTGAACTTTCCCAATTTGAAATTGAATTGAGAAACTTTCATGTCAAAATCTTTCATGTTGTAAAGCAGCATTCTTCAATCTTTCTATACCCATAGACCACCACATCCTGTAGACCATTCCACAGACCCACAGTTATAACCCAGGTAGTAGACGAGTGGTTCTCAACTCTCTGTGGAAAACCAGACACACACTGGTAGTTGAAGATAATTGCTCAAAATTTTACTTTGAAAGAAAAGATAATAGTTACATTTTAGGAAAACAAAAAATTATTAAGAGAAAAATATGTTTAAAAATGTAGAACATGGAGTCCGGGTTTTGTTCAGAGAGGTAAGGCACACATCTGCATTATGAGGCCCTAGGTCCTTCTCCTACCTGGTCAAGCTAAACACCCTAGTGCCAAGCAAAGAACTGAATTTTCAGGTCTGAACCTACCTGTGTATCACTCAGGGGTGCTCCCAACTCTTGCTCCCCACTCCACACCCAGCATTTCTGTGAATGGATCCTGTTTAAAATGTAGCATTTCAAATTAAGGATTTTTTCAGTTTTGCTGGTTCTTTTTTGTTTGGGGGCCATTCCTGACATTGCTAGGCTCAGGAATTTTGGGTGGGGTGGGACACATGCAGTGCAAGGGATTAAATCTGGGGCTCCTGAAATGCAAAGCATATGCTCCAAACCTTTGAGCTGTCTCCCCCAATCTTAAATTAAGATTTTTTTTTAAATGCAACAATTTAGAACTATCAAAGCTAGTTAGAATGGTTAGGAATCATTTATTATAAGTTACAACTTGACAAAAACAATGTGTATTGAAAACAGTCTGCATTGTGTATAATCAAAGACCAAATTTATGTTCCTGACCTTTTATGAAACAAATGTTATCTTAAAGATTTGACTAAGCATCAGACAACATTCTGATAGCCATGCATGTTTTAAAAATTAAAACTTAAGAAATAAAGAGGTTTGCAGGACTGGAAAAATAGTACAGCAGGTAAGGAACTTGCCTTTCATTCATCCAACCCTGGTTCAATCCCCAGCAACACACACACACGCACACACATCACACACACACGCACATACACGCACACACACACGCGCACACACACGCGCACACACACGCACGCACGCACACACACGCACACACACACGCGCACACACACACACACACACACACACACACACACACGCACGCACACGCACGCGCGCGCGGTCTCCTGAACACCACCCTGAGTAGTTCCTGAGTGGAGCCAGGATTGACCTCTGAGCATTGCCAGGTGTGACTCAAAAACTTCTAAAAAAAAACGAAGGAAGGAAAGAAGTAAGTAAAGAAGGAGATTTTTTATTCTTTCTATATTTCAATTATCGACATTAATATAAGACTAATTCTCAGAAGATAATGTAATATAATCAAAATAATAAATAAGAATAAAATATGAATCATAGTTTCTGTATAAAAATGACAACAGCTTAAATCTTCCTCTTCCATTTTTCTGCTTGAATACAGACATATCATTGTTAAACTGCATTGAAATACCTCTAAGCTATATTTTTATACATGAGAACAAAGAAAACTATGATTCTGAGTAGCAAATAAATGCTGCTACATGAAAACCCCAAAAAAAAGATAATTAAAATTTACAAAAGTTGGAGATGGGATGATATCAAAAGCTTTAAGCAAATATTTCCATCCAAAAGGAGAATGCCCTCCCAGCCCAACCCCATGTACTTCCAGAAATCCTGGCAGCCACACCCATATCCCACAACTACTGCCACAGAAGCTCATCCATCAGCCAGCTGTACAGAATCATGATTAAATCTCATAAGAGATGCAAACCAAGCTGCAAAAATTCAAAAGTACACTGGTCTTCAGCTGAAAACCCTGGGGTGCCCTTAGGAGATGGGGTGGACCTTGCTGATGCCTCAACAGCTGCACAACAACTCACAGCTGCCTTCATGCCCAGTTCCACTCCTTCATGAATAATCTCTGCAGAAACACCAAACTTTAGAAAATTCCAGATACACCAGTTTTCAGGTGTGTCTTCTTGGAGTTGGGGCAGACAGCCTTTCCCACTAGGACCTCCATACCCACATCCCACAACCTCTGTTAAACTCACAGCTCAGTTACCTATCGTGGAGTTTTTGGAGCAACATCACCAAATTCTAGTGACATCCCAGTAGGAGCACACCAAATTAGATGGTAAGGTAACATAAATTCTAACTACACTCAATAAACAATAATACAGAAGACTCAACTAGCAACACACAGCTCAATAAACCCTCAGACAAGGACTTAATGACCGTATTGTGAGATATAACAAAATTTTCACAAATTTTCTTTTACTGAAGTAATTTTTGATAATTCCATCAGCCATTTTATTGTAAGAAGCAATATAAAATGAGTTATTTTGTGCCCTGCTAAGGGGGAAGGTTTGGAGGGTGGTTAGGAAAATGGGGACAAGATTGAAAGAAAGGTCACACTGGTGGTGGGATTGGTATATTAAATACCTGTAGCCACTGTATTATGAATTACTTTGTAAACAATAATGTTGAAATAAAGAAAAAAAAACTTAAAGAAGAATGCCCTACTTTTAAGTGTCCTATGAGCACCAAAATGTTACTAATAAACCACTTGGAAAATAAATTCAGAAAGCACCTCGAATTTGAAAGGTAGTAAGGAAGGCTGGGTCTGAAGGACATCTCAAATTTCAGCTTTAAAAGTTACTCTAACACTTTTAGAAAAAAAAGTATGAAAAGAGATGGAAAACTTAGCGCTGATATAAATCTCGTGTACTCATCTAAGTTCTGAGAGTCAGACAAAGTGACTAGCAAGAAAGGCCATTGGGATGTCAGTTTTTACTGAAACAACAGAAAGGCAACCATAAGATATGACTGTGACATATTTCCCATCCTTTCCAGACATAACTGCTGCTACAATCTGCTACAATCTGCTTCAACTGTGGATAAAATTAAAAGAGAACGTACTGTTTCATACACAGATTCTACGTGAAGTGTTCATTAATGCCTTTTTTGTGTTGTTTATTTTAAAAATCTCTTGTTTTATTGTTTCTTGGAAAAGCTACTAAAATGTCCTAAGAAACTGATTTTTAGATGTCATGTAAATTTCTACAAGTGATACTAACTAACTAGAAAAAGTACTTTTAGCTAATACAAATTACAACAATACTCCAAACATGGAGAAGTGAGGGGAAAAAAAGAACTTTTTATGAAAATAATATTTTAAGAATAAAAAAGGCAAAATATAAAAATTCTGAAAATAAGGGAACATCCATAAGTAGGAAGATAATAAAAATAGAAATTGATAGAACTGAGGAAATACTAAAAATATCCCCCTTAAAAATATTAATTGCAAAAAATATATATTAATTGCAAATTTTATTAGCTCAAATGAGAATAGAGCACAGTACAAGGTAAACAAAAATTAAGAAGTTACTAAAATAATATTATAGAATGGCTAGAGGTTAATTTTCCATGGAGATAAACAATCCATATGTATTTTTCCAAACAACAGCACAACTAACTCTCTAAGGTAAAAACTGATAGATAAATAAATCCAATTTAATAGTTGAGATATCAAAACTCCTAATTTGGAAAAGGGCAGATTTGAGGGCAGAAAATAAGTACAGAGATGGAGAAACAATCCATAAAAGTGATTTATGTCATCTACCATATTGAAGATTTCTAGGCTGGGAAAATACTGACAGACATAGGGACATTTGAACCAATTCCTATTATGGTGTAAAAATGACAATTCTAATAATATCTCTCAGTAAAAATAAAATGGTATAAAAATGAGAGTTATAAACAAATGCAACGGCAAAAGAATGGGAAGTTTAATGTGTGTCTGATTAGAATTAATTAGAAGGGTATCACTTGTCATCCTGTTGATCTTCAATTTGCTTGAGTGGGCACCAGTAAAGTCTCCACTCGTCCCTGTCACGTGCTAGAGTAGTCCAATGGTATCTGCTCACTCCAGGAACATGAAGAACCTCAAACCGTTCATTCAGGTGGCTCACTGCTGGCAGTTTCTATCTTCATTGTCTACGCACCAACATCCAACTACAATGAAGAAGAAATTGAGAAGTTCTCATGGAGCTGGAGAAGTTCTATAAAGAAGACCACACCTTCTACAAGATCATTGTCAGTGATTTTAATGCTAAGATAGGATGGAGAAGGTGGCCCAAAGAATTCCACATCAGGACCCGTGGCCTAAAATGGAACGAACAGGGTGAGAGACTGAGTACATCATGTTGACCAAGACCATCCATGGTAACTCACAGTTCCAGAAGGCTAAATCTAAACATTGGGCATGGGAGTCTCCTGGTGGACAGTTCCACAATGAAACTGACCACATCATATTCAATCAAAGGTTTTGCCTGACCAATGCTGCTGTTGTCCCAAAATTCCAAATGGGATCAGACCACTGTCTCCTTCATGCAAAATTCTACTTCACAGGGCAGGGAGAAAGGACTGCAAAGGTTAAGAACTTCCAGAATGCCCACCAACTGGCAGCTCTTTGGCACTATTGGGGCAACATGGGAAGATGCCATCATTGACAACATTGACAAGGAATACAATCTACTGGTTCAGCACCTCCATGATTGTGTGAGAAATGCAGAGAGAGAGAAAGCCACAAACAGACGCCTGTCTTTGGAAACTCTAGCTTATTTGCCAATGTGGTTTGGTGCGAGCTTCAGGCAATCACAAGCTAACATCTGAGCTCGCCAAGCTGTGCAGAGAAGAGATAAAAGGAGACCTCAAAGAGAGAAAAGCAGCAGTGTTGGCCAATGCAGCAGAAGCCGGAAAAGTATTCACAACGCTTCCTGTCCTTTGCCAACTATAAGACCAAGATGATTGCCCTCCAATATCCTGATGGATGGATCACATCTTCAAGAAGGGCAATGAAAAAGATTATCCATAACTTCCACTTGGATCTCTTCGATAGCCACATCCACCTGCCCACATACCAAATTCCAAAGGATGGATATGTTGTTCCCAACGTCCTCCCTTCCGAAATCTGACACACCATTTCATCGGTAAAGACATGTACAGCACCCGGTCCGGACAAGGTCAGACCCGAACACCTGAAGAATCTGCTACCAGTACCCATTAATACACTGGCTTGGCTCTTCACACTCTACCTGTCTGAATGCACGGTTCAGTCCCAATTGAAAACCAGCAGGACCGTTCTATTGTACAAGAAGGGAGACATCCACGACATCAGCAACTATTGCTCAATCTGCCTGTTGTCCATTGTCTACAAATTGTTCACTTGAGTTATCCTGAATAACTCAAGTTATTAGGAAGCACACTAGACGAAGGACAACTCTACTAGCAAGCCAGGTTCCAAAAAGGATTCAGCATGATCGACCATATCCACAGAGTGACCAAGAATGGTAATGGCAAGTTAAATAAATCAACAAATAATAGAGATGTACAAATGTTACGAATTAGAGAAAAATTAGGGTAAACTTACCTAAAACCAGATTGAATTAAATTTTGCTACTACAATTTGTACTTGAGGAGCAAAAAATTTAAAAGGGGTTTTTGAATTGTCCTGGGTTTTCTGACTAGACTTAAATCCACTAACTAACTCACTTTTTTTTCTGGTGTAAAGAGAACACTGCTAGTCCACAGCCTCCTTTGGCTATGAAAATATCTAAACTAGAGCCATGGGATCCTCCAATCAAATGCTTATAGAAGTCAAGGTTCTCAGTGATTATCTATTCTCCCAATTTACAAACATTTCAGTCAAATTAAATAACATAATTACATTTACTATTTGCTTCTAATGTGCAGAGGAAAATTTTAAAAACTGAAAAAAAAGTTTACAGTTCATATTTATAGTTCAAACTGCTTAAACTACCTACTCTGAAACTTACTTACTATAGTCATAAGGTTGAGTTTTTCCAAAAATAGTCTTATCCTGAGAGTAGCTGAATTAAAGAACAAACTGAACTCCCTTCTTTCAAAATATCTTTTGTTAAAAAGACACACTGATTGAGTAACAGTAACAGAGTGACAGTCTAAAAACGGAAATAGTAGCATATGGGAGATCCTTATGAAGCCAGGAAAAATGAACTTAACCTTTAAACTCTTCCAAGTCCTTTTGCAGTAGAACTAGCCAATTTATGTCAGCAAAAATAAATGGAAATATTTTTTACTGAAACAAATGGAAATTTGGAGAAGTATGGTTATGGTTATGAACCAGCGTTGGAAAGAGTATAAAGTTGGATCAGGCTGAAATTATTGATATAGACTCAATGCATTAGCTAGAGGGACTTTCAGAAAGGACTCATAATGTGTTTGGTTTATTGACTGAAACCCATACTTAGAGATGGTCCAAACTGAAGTGACTTGGTATACAGCAAAAAAAAGGTATCCAGGGGCTCAGGGAAACTGAGATGTTAGGATGCAGTTACAAGTCAGAACCTGTTTTATCACAAATATAAGAATAAATGTGTGAAGGAAACCCCAGTTTCTTTGTAGATCAGAAATCAAAGTTTTAAGTTATCATTGAGCCTGAATCCGTATGTGAAATAGAGAAAATGGGATCCCAGGAAGCAGAGACCAAGTGACAACATTTTATCACCAAAGACAGTAGACAGTAAACCAAGCAGCAATAAGAATATAGCATTTCACCTGCTTCATGAGCAGAGGGGAGAAGGCAGATGGAATAGAGAAGGGATCACTAAGAAAATGATGGCTGGAGGAATCAGTTGGGATGGGAGATGTGTGCCAAAAGTAGATAATGGACCAAATGTGATGACCTCTCAGTGTCTGTATTGCAGGCCATAATTCCCAAAAGTAGAGAGAGAATATGGGGAATATTGTATGCCATGAGGCAGGGCAAGGGTGGGAAAAGGGGGATATACTGGGGATATTGGTGGTGAGGAATGTGCACTAGTGGAAGGATGGATGTTTGATCATTGTGTGACTGTAACCCAAACATGAAAGCTTGTAACTATCTCACAGTAATTCAATAAAATTAAATATATATGTACATATATGCCTTACATATATACATATGTATATATATAGTGCTTCATCAAAGATGCTTCCAGACCCCACACCAGACTGAGTATTCAGATTGACAGGAAGTGGGTGTGAGTAAGCCCAACACCCACCCAAACAGAGCCCTGGGAGCCAAAAACCTCCACACTCTACAATTGTACCATAATCATGGTTTGATATCACTGTTCAGGACAAGCCTCATTCAAAAATTGACCTGTTGGGAAAACTCAGGCACATGGTTATTGTGATTGAAATCTCCAGGCTCTCACAGAGTGGGGGATGAGCTTCCTTCCCCCATCTTCCTGCTCTTCTGGAAACCTGGCCGTCATGCCCATGACACTGTCTCTGGTGCCAAATAAGCTCATTAACTTGCCATCATCCAGAGACTCATAAATAAATCTCAAAAAAAAGATCAATGAGTTGCAGAGATGCTTCCAGACCCTCTTTCTTCTGAGTCACCCAAAGTCGTTATCCAGCTAAAAATTTAACTCCAGTTGTATCACCCCATTCAAAATTTTTGAATTCCTGGAGTGCAGTATCTCAAACTCTACACCACTGATAAACCATGAGTAGTACACCACATTGGAAGGAAAATAGAAGACAGCCAATCTCAATTAAGAACTATAAACATGCAAGGCTTAATGAGTAACATGTTAGTAATCTCTTATATAAGGGCTTAATGGCTCTCTGGTGAGATACAATAATATTCACACACTTTCTTCTAAGGAAAATATTTTTCATACTTTTTAGTGAATTATAACAAGCAACAAACATAAAGTAAATCATTCAGGGTCTACTATAGGGGAAGGCTTGAGGGGTGGTTGGACAAATTGAAAATAATGATCATGGTAAGTGTAATGGTGGTGGAATTGGTATTGGAACATTGAATGTAACAAATGAAGATCAACTTTATAATAATAAATAGATACATTTTAAAAATAAATAAGAGTGTCCTGCTTCATGCAATCTACATTATTGACTAGTTGGTCAAGGATCCTCTAGAGGACAGAAGAAATAGTCTACTATATTCTAAATCTGTAGTAGATTTTTATAAATAAATTTCTGAGGATAGAGAGATTGGACAGCAGGCAGGGCACTTGACTTGCATACAGCCTATCTGGATTTGATCCCTGACTTCATATCTGGTCTCCTGAGCATTAGAGGTGATGCCTGCGCACAGAGTCAGGAGTAAGCCCTGAGTACAGTTGAGTGTGGTCTAAAAAGCAAATAAATTTCTTATTTAGCAAAATAGATAAAAGGTCAATATGAAAAATCAATTGATTCTATATTGCAGCAACAACAAAAAATAAAATGTCATTCTAAATTACCGTGTTTAATAGCATAAAAACTTTAACTAGAAATAAGGATATTATGGGAGAAGGCAAAAATTCTATACGTTCAATGCAATTTCAATTAGAATTGCAGCAGATTATTTTTTAGAACTTGCCAGGATTATTCTAAAATTACATTGAAATATAAAATGCCAAGAATAGTTAAACTCTCTTGAAAAAGAGGAACAAAGCTACAGGCTTACACTATCATATGTCAAAACATACAGTGAAACCTAAACTATTGACTCAAAGGTAGACAAACTAATGAAATACAATGAATACTCCAGGAGCAGCCTTAAACATTGAACATTTGAAATGGGACTAGTATAAATGAGAGACTGAATTTTTAATGTATCATGAAGAAATACAAAATATTTCACATTTTAAGTTAATGTACTAATCTTTTAAGTTTAAATTTAAATAGCAATTTTAGTTAGTCAACATAGGATTGCATAGTAGAGTTCTAGAAATAGAAACATAAAATAAAAATCCTATTTTCAGTAACTTTGGTAAGCAAACTCTACAGACAGGTAAAAAGAATGGCAGTCTTGAAAAATATACTAACAAGTGCACATAGAAGTTGAGAATTTTTGTTTATCAGAAGGCATTATGCCATTTCCATAAGAAGAGATGGAGAAGTGATTTAAGTAGTAGAGCACATGCCTTGCATGCATGAGGTAGGCCCTGGGTTCTACTGTCAGCACCACAGACATTCACCCAGCACTATGAATGGCCCTAGCTAGCCTTTGACCATCGCTAGGAATGGCCCCCACAACAATTTAAAAAAAAAAGATGGATTAGACATACTGGAATGTGAACAGATGTAACTAACACACATTCATGACAAAAAGCTTATGCGAACATTTATAGGAACTCCAAAAAATAAATTGGGAAAAAAATTCATCAAAATATTAACAACTTGAAGAGTCAAAACAGAGGACATCCAAGTGTTAAAAAAAATACCAACAAACAAGAAAACCCACAAGAGAAAATATCTGTTTCCTTTGACAGAAGGAATAAGGAATATTAAAATCTAACCACATGGCGATGCCACTAAACACCCACTAGAATATCTGAAACTAAAGAGATAGCAGAATACAGAGCAATTGCAAGTCTCATACATTACTTCTGTGAGTGTAAATGGATGCAAGTAGCTTATAAAAGTGTTTAACAGAATCTAAAAAAAGCTTAAAATTAGCCCATCAAACAAGCCATCAGTTTATTCATAGATAAATTTAAATGCTTGCACATGTACATCAAAAGACATGCAAAAGAATGCTCACAGGGGCTATATTTTTAATAACCCGAACTAGAATAACCCAAATATTTAATAATATAATGGATATAATATTTATAGAGTGCACACAGTTATATGCATCTCAGGTTAAGCAAAGGGAGATACAGTGTACATACTTAATTAACCTATTAACAGGAAAATTCAAAAATAAATCTTTTGGCCCAAAGTTATATTTAGGCATGGGAGCCTGTCTCAAAATAAGCAAATCATCTTAACATAATAAATCATCTTAATCAAATAATCAATCATCTTAATATAACTTATAGATAGTCTAAGAAAGAAACCCTACAATCATCTCCATGGAGACTGAAGTGTTATTTAATAAATTCAATTCTAAACTAAAAGCATTCAATAACAAAGAATTTTCTGGACACTTTCCTAATATGTGTGCTGAATAGTTAATGCTGTATCTCAGTTCATTCCTTTCTCTATTCAGCAGGGTTTTATGGTGTACAACATTGCTGACCACTATTTTCAGTTTGAGCTAAACTAATTAGAGAAGTTCTTTTCAAGCTCACAATTTAAAATTCTTTTTTACCTACTAACTCATTCAAGTAAAGGGAGTCAAAAATAATAACTTTAAATCTTGTGGTGCCAACTATTGAAATTAATGCCAAACTTAGTGCTATTTCTTTTAATGCTAGATAGGCAATTTCTTATTTCAAAAGGGCATACTTTTAAATTTTTCCTTTAAACATTAAGTGTATAGCTGATCATTTTCTAGAAATAAAATAGTTATTGACACACCATGAAAATATTATTTTATTAGAGTGATTATTAATATAATTATAATTATAGAACTATTTTCATTAAAACATTTTAAGATAATGTTTATTGTAATTATTAATTTCCAAATTGTCAAAAGATAAATGCTCAAGTTTTATTTTCTTCAATAATACTAAATAATAAATTAGTACTGTCTCTTTTAAAATTGATTGCTGAATGGAATTCTAGTAGCCTAGAACTCACATAGGGTTACTGAGTAAATTGTTAAGACAACATAGTTATGCATACTTTACCTGAATTAATTTCTCAATTGAAATATCAAAGTTCAGGTGCAAAAATATCTGGGGAGTCAAATTATTTTTAATAAAATCATGACATGGTGCTGGGAAAAAAGAAACAGGAAAACCTTACCTCCACACTTAAAGGTTCTGACCTCATTTCTGGGCACCATGCCACATGGCTAGTCAAATAGATGAGTCAGTGCTCCCAGGTTCTTAGACTAGATCCACGCAGCAACCAAACCTCCTTCTTCTGGCAGCCATCCTCACTGCTGTTCTCATGCAGTGTAAAAGCCAAACCTCCTTCAGCCTGCAGATTGGCACTCACTCCATTTCATCATTCTACTCCACCCCGGCTGCTTCCCAGGGCACCCCACTCTGAGTACTATTAAAAATTCCCATAATAAAAAAAAATTTCCATCATGTACTGGTACACAGCTCCCTTCTCTAAATATTTATTTTCCACATTAAAGAACTGTCCTTCAACAGATAGTTTTGAACTCTGCTTAATATCATAGAAGGTGGGCCAAAAACTAGAAAATGGTTGAGCCTGATGATCTGTCCTTTTCAACTCAGAATTCCTTTTTCCTGAAAAGACTTAATTTCTAAATTAAGTATATGTATATAAATGCATATGTGTATTATATATTTAGGATCTCTTGTACCGATAGTAGAGGAAGATAGGCAAACCATTGAGAAACATAGCTAACCTGTGAACAAACCATTAAATTCCAATTCAAAGTTTGAAATTTTTCAGTAAAATAAGTTAATATTTTTATAATATGAAACCCAGTGAGATAGTCCATATTTCATCACTGAGTCATTGAAATAAAAAATAGAAAAATTATCATATTTCAGTATTTTAGACAATTAAATAGTAGAAATAAAGTCCTGGACTCATAAATAAATTTCAGAAAAGAGCAGCACACCACAGAGATGTCTCCCCACCCCACACCAGGCTGATTTCATCCAAGCACCGTGGAGAGGGTCGAGTGTGTCCTTCCACCTGCCCCAAGTGAATCCTGGTAGCTGCAAACCTCCAGAACCTTATCACCCCCACACTCACGGACAACCTTCACAGGATTGTCCAAGACCTCCAAGCAAAGAATGAATCTGCTGAGAAACCCAGGTATGTGGGATTGTGACTGAAAACTCCAAGCTTCGTGGAGTCAGGAATAGGCAACCTCCTACCCATTTCACCTCACTTCTGGTTTCCTGACAGTCACACCCATTAACTGACTCTGGGCGCTATTTAAGCACCGTAATAGCTATGATCCAGAGACTGACAAATAAGAGAGCAGCATGCCACAGAAATGCCCCTGGTCCCCAAATACTTTACATTTCACATCTCGTACTATTTATGGTAAGCAATACAAAATCAATTATTTAGCATCTGTCTGTGGGGAAGGTTTGGGTGGTTGTGGGAAAATTTCAAATAATGGTGGTGGGAAGGTGTAATGGTGGTTGGATTGGTGTTGACATATTGAATGTAATCAATTACTGTAAACAACTTTATAAAAATAAAAGTTTAAAAATTTTTTAAAAAGGAAAGTAAAAAAATCCTTCCAGCTCAGTGCAAGTGTTGGGATGGTCTGTTCCAGCCCTAAGTTTCTTTGTTCAGAGATCTCTATCAACATCCTTTTCCATTAAAAAATCTTAATGTCTGTAACTGTACCTCATGGTGATTCACTAATAAAAAAATAGAAGTCTCAATGTTCCAGGCTGCATCCCCCAGGAATATTAATATTTTTCTCAACTCTGAAATTGCAGGAGAGGCCATAGTACAACAGTCCCCCCCGAAGCAATTCCTGAGTGCAGAGCTAGGAATAACCCCTGAGCACTGCCAGGTGTGGCCCCCAAGATAAAAATAATCAAAATAAAATAAAAATGCAGCCAAAATTGAGAACCACTGGTCTAACTTGTAATCCCCACTTTCTGTGATTCAATAAAAAGCATGTGACTCAGTCTTTTCCAAAGCATGAGAAGTCTCATTGGTTAGTCATAAAGCTTCCTTCATTTATAACCGCCAACCCCCCCCCCCCAAAAAAAACAGCAAGAGTTCTTTTTCTAAGCAGAGTTGAAGCAAATCTACTGTTACCTTATTATAAGTATGGCAAAATCCAGTCTTATGGCAAAGATAACATGAAGGTGTAGAAGCTGAATCTAGATGACATTGTTGAGTCATTACATTACATACCCTAGGCCATGGTGCACCTCTAATGCCCTATAGAATGGAAAAAATAAGCCATCTTATTGCTTAAAATGAAAAATAAATGTGGGGCCGGAGCGATAGCACAGCGGGTAGGGCGTTTGCCTTGCACACGGTCGACCCGGGTTCGATCCCCGGCATCCCATATGGTCCCCCAAGCACTGCCAGGAGTAATTCCTGAGTGCAGAACCAGGAGTAACCCCTGAGCATCGCTGGGTGTGACCCAAAAAGCAAAAAAAAAAAAAAAGAAAGAAAAATAAATGTATCTTTCAAAGAACTTTTGTAAGAATTTGTCTTAAATCACTAGATGTTCATATCTTAATGATCAGTTCAGAACAAAGCAGAGATTAGTAAAAAGCCCACTGTAGAATACAAATGACATTAATATTTCCTGAACATAAACCAAGTATTATGGCAAGTTATACACTACAATGGGAATCTAAGAATTCCTTACAGAATATTGAAGATTAGCAAAACATAAAAAAATTCTTGGCAAAAATATTTCCTTCTCCATATTTTTTCTATGATTTAAAGCTAAGATGATTTAAAGGTCTATTGATCTGCACTTACAAATGGAAAAGTGCAAACAATCAAAGAATAATGCTACAGAATTGTGTGAAATATTTAATTAAATGAGAAATGTCAAGCATTTGAAAAATAAACAATAATAATATAAATCTAAAAACACTAAAACTTTAAGTTAAATGTTTGTAAAATAAAGTTTTCTTTTCATGTATACTTGCAAATACCTTTTCCTTTTTATTTAATTTTACCTTAAGGAACTTTTGGAAATCCTTCCATAGGTATACTTTAAGAAGAGCTGCCTAATTTAAAGCCAGTGAAATGTAATTTACAGAGTAAAACCTTCTATTACTATGAAGGAAGTTCTGAATATCTCTTAGCATCTTTGAGCCACTCATAAACATCTCGGTATGCCTGGCTATGAAAAAAGGTGAGCAAAATGTAAAGTATGTAACAAAACTAAATTCCAACTTGTTTTATGCCATTTTTTTCTTATGTGGATGTAAACTGACTCTAAAGATAGAGAGAAAAAAAGTCCTCTAATTTCTTATTTCAAAATATGATGTGAACTCGTGTAAATTTCTACTTTTCATGTTAATAGCAGAAACGTGAAGGTTGGTGGGTTGGTTAACTATAACACTGTTGATTTGCCGGTTTATAGACCCTGGTAGGTAGTATCACATAATAGGTAGTATCGCATAAGAATGTTAACTGTGGACGTGAAAGCAAATCCCTAGTCTCGGCTTTCTTCTTTTATTCTGCTCTTATTTTTTTATCCTTTGTCGGATTTCCTTTATTCTTATTCTCTTTACCCCAGGTTGACCCCTGTCTATCCCTTGGTCTGATTTCACTATTTAGTGTCTCCCATCTCCTCTTTCTACACTCTCTTTTTAAACCATTGATTTTTTTGTTTGTTTAATACTCTCTTCTTTAAAGTCATCCTTTAATTCTAAATCCTGCCTTTGTCACCACACTCTCCCACTCACCTCCTATTCTATAGCTGCAAGCTGCCCTTACCCCCTCGCATTGGCACCCACGGTCTGCCAGCAGTGATCTTTCTGAGAAAGGCAGGCTACCTGAAAAGTCTCACTTCGTCAAATCTTGATCAACAAAAGGGACTATTGATGGAGACAACTAACTCTGGAGTTTTCGTAATGTCATGAACAACATCAACACATGCAAAATATCACCCTCTGGAGAGTTATGTTTTTAAAATGCAAACCTAAATCATAGCCTAGAACTTATTAGGGAACCAAATACTTTTATAATGTGTCAGGAATTTATCACTAATGGAGACCCCTTCCTAGTAGTCGGACTTCATTTACCACATTAGACTATTTAAATTGGCGCAAAAAAAATTATCCCTAGGGGATATGTTTAAAGAGAAGGGAAAACAAAAACAGCTAAATAATACAGTATAATTAAGAGATGAAAAGAAAAGTCAGAGTAATTACAGACTAAAAGTAGAACTCAGTTGTAATGAATTGTCCTGGAATTTAGCCAGATGATGCACAAGTGTGTGTGTGTGTGTGTGTGTGCATGTATGTGCGTGTGTGTGTGTGTGGCTCGCTGATAACAGCAGTTTATGCTAAAAGGAAATTACTAGTCAAAAATATGTTTTATATTTTATAAGTATAGAAATGTTAGAGTTTTTTTTTCAGTATAGTAATAAAAGCTTTTCAAAAATAAAACTCTCCAGAGAGTGATACTTTGCACCTGTGAAAAGAGGAGACATGTATTATTCATCAGATGTATTCCTTGACACTGAAGTGGGGTCATTGGTGGTAACATGCAAAAGTTCATAATTTTGAAATGATTTTTTTCCCAGAAAAAGTCTTTCTCATTAGTTAAGAGTATCAACATAGTACATGTATTTGTGATACTTTTTAGCAGAGAAAACTGTTTTTAAATCCCAAGGATCTTTCGGATTTATGGTATTCTGCCAGAAAACTTCTCTTTGATCAAAACTGGCAACCACCCAGCTGATTTCTCAAGAAATGTTTTCCTCCTTTCAAATTATACGATTTCAAATAGGACCAATGCAAACATAGTTTAACACCTTTATACTGCATATATTTAGTCCAATGTTTATTCCTCTATCACAACTTTGTGTAACATGTCATTATTCAGTTTTCATTATTGATATAATTTGTTTACATCTTTCAGACACTTTGAAGATAGGCCACTTTCATCAGTGAATCCTCTAGCAGATACATGAGGCTACTACATTACTACTACTCTATATTAGCTTAAAGGGATCTCAGGCAAACTACTAGGCAAAAAAAGTTTAGTTTTACTTGTCCCTTTATAATTAGTAATTAACATTTCAACATTCTTATTTTTTCATTAAAATATTTACTTAAAATTCTCTCCTGTAAAACATGACATGCATATGTCTCATTACCTACAAGTTCTACTTGTAGAAACAGAGTGAAAAATGATAGATTATCATTTGTATTCAATATATAAACAAATCTATGCTATAATTATTCTATATCCATGCTCACACATAGACCACATCACTAATTCAGATTTTTCTTTAAAAATCTTTTTGAAGACATATTTCAACTTTAGGATCTGAAGAAACAGCACAAAGTTTAAAGCACATCATTTGCTTACAAACTCACACCAGTTTGATCTGTAGCATCATGATCCCCAAAAACATCACAGCATGCAGTCCTGAAGACCTTGGAGCACCATTGGGTGGGTGTCCCAGATAATTCCATTGTCACAGAACCCAAACAACACAACATCCTTAGACCAACATCGAACCACTGGCCCTGTTTACGGAATCACTGGGAGTGTCCCCAGGTTCCCTGAGCACTACTAGGGAATCCTACCCTCTTTTGGGGGAAAAAAAAAACAAACGCATCACTTTTTTTGTCTCTTATTTTGGGCCACACCTGGCAATGCTCAGACGTTTCTCCTGGTGTTGCTTAGTGGACCATATGGGATACTGAGGAATGAAATGCAAGCACCAACCTGATGTACTATCACTCTGTCCCCAAATGCATCACTTTTAACATGACTTTACAACTTGTTCTTAAGAACCCTATGGATTCTCCCAGAAGTGCCATTTAATTTACAATATCTTGTTTGTATTATTTTATCTTAATTTTCTTATTTTGATTTGAAAGTGTCACATTGATAGCTTTGTTTCAAAATGGGAAAAGTGGGGGCTGGAGTGATAGCATAGCGGGTAGGGAGTTTGCCTTGCACGCGGCCGACCCGGGTTCAAATCCCAGCATCCCATATGGTCCCCTGAGCACCGCCAGGAGTAATTCCTGAGTGCAGAGCCAGGAGTAACCCCTGTGCATCGCCAGGTGTGACCCAAAAACCAAAAAAAAAAAAATGGGAAAAGTGACTAAAACAGTTTTCTTCTTATGAAAACTCCTTTCTTATAAAGGACCTCCAAGAAGATAGAAAATCTCTGTGTAATCAGAGTTCCTACATTTTCTGAACTCTAAAGCCAAATCCCACTCCAGCCCTAAGAATCCCCTCCATTCATATTTTTTCTCACTCATTCATTTAGCATATGTTGAGCACCTACTATGCCCTAGGCACTGTGCTGGACTATGGGAATTCAAGTTGAATCTTAAGCATTCCTCCTAGATCACTAGAAAGTCCCATTTTAAAGTAGATTAACCAGATGTGCAAACTATAAATAAAAATCAGTGAGATGAGTGTCATAATGAAAATATCCACAGTATCTGAGAAAGTCAAAGGCATTCAAGATCTCTGAGTGAGGTAATGCCTGACAAAGGCCTTAGCCAAAGATAAGGTATATACCAGTGAAAGATTCATCACAAACAAAATCTCATTTACTCAATGGATTCCTAATGAAAACAATGCAATAATCATGGAAAAAGAGAACTGTGAAAAGAAAATTGCTCTAAAATAAAGCACTTACTGTACACAGAAACAATTTTCAAATAAATTAAAGAAAATAGACCTTAAACACACTCTACCTAAAGCTGGATTATATTTATTTTCTATAAATTTTGTGATGTGAATAAGTAATTTTTTGATACTTCTCTGTAAGGAAATTTTTACTTACAGGGTAGATATTGGGATGAAAGGAAAATAGTGCAAACAAAGATAGTTAACATATTACAAACATTAATTCCCTACCATATTTATATACAGTATCAATGCCTAGAATAATGCTTAACATGAAAGTTAAGAAAAAAATAATAAAAAATTGGGGGTATGAATTCAGAAAAAATTATTTCACTCTACCAATTACTTGACTATATATTTGGGTTAATTAAGTAACTTTTCTGAGCAACATCTATACCATTAATAAAATTGGGATAATACTTCTTATTACTACTTTTACAGGATTATTTTGGACATCAAAATTTAATAATATGGATAAAATGTGCTGGGGGGACATGAATCAAGTGTTAGCACACATGTCCAGCACATACAAGGTCCTGGGTTCAGTTTCCAGCCATAATATGACACCTGACCCACAGCACCACTGAGCGTGGCCATGATAGGCCCCAAGTAGTCACCAGCCAGCCAAGCATCTCAGGCTGTGGTCCCTTTAATAAGTAGATAAGATAGAGATATAGGTAGATACATAGACAATAGATAACAATGCTTCCACAAATAGAAAACATTTTACATGATACAAATTTAATAAAGATTTCAATGTTAATATTTTATTAGATGGTCTGTCAATAATGAACATGTGTTTGTGAAAGGGAGGAGAGCAAGAAAAGAGAAAGTTCTCTGTAGGGAAGGTCCTTTTTCTTATCGAATCAAGATAATAATTAATGTCATTTTTTGGCTGGAGGAATAACACAGTGACAGGGCACTTGCCTTGCATGCTGCCAGCCTGGGTTTGACCCCTGGCATCATCTAGGATCTCCCAGTCCCCATCAGGAGTGACTCCTAACTATAAAGTCAGGAGTAAGCCCTGAGCACCACTGGGTATGGTCCCAAAAGCAAACAAACAAAATACTAATAATGTCATTTAAAAAAATGATTTTAAAAGTACAATGCATTAAAAAAGCTATTTGTGAGGCCAGATTGAATAGTATGGGTTAATTCTTTGCATTTGCAAGATCTCATATGCTTTCCTGCACCCTCACCACCAGAGGAAATCCTCATTGTCAGAGACCCTGTAGAATTCACAACAACATAGGCGCTGTCTATGAATTGTTCAGATTAGTTGGCTAGAAGTCACAGGAGTGGATCCTGGCCACCTGAGCACTGCTTGGGAGTTCTCTCAGCACCCCAAACCAGACAAAAAATGCTGTCTGAATACTATCAAATGAAGCTATCTGAATACTACTTAATAAAGTGATCGAATAAAAATACAAAGACTCTTAAAATCAAGAAAGAAAAAGATAGTTCTACATTTGCTTGATCGGGGACCAGTAATGTCTTCATTGTGAGACTTGTTACTGTTTTTGGCATATCAAATATGCCATGGGCTTTCCAGGCTCTGCCGTGAGGGCAGGATACTCTCGGTAGCTTGCCGGGCTCTCCAAGAGGGGCAAAGGAATCGAACCCAGGTCGGGCTCATGCATTGCAAACGCCCTACCCGCTGTGCTATCACTCCAGCCCGAAATAAAGAAGATTATTTCTTGATAGCAAGAAAGAGATCACAATCTTTTGTTACTCACAAAACTGACATCACTCTTACTATGATCTATGTACTGAGGCAAATTATTCAGGAAAGGAAATTCATTAAACTTGAAATACCAAGAGGTCAGAAACATTGAAAGGTAGGCCAGCTTCTGTTTACCACATCAATTAAATATCTCCATTTTTATAAATGTGACATACGATGCAATATCACAGACATAATTTTTGTAAATATAATTTATAAATATTTCTAAAACATTAAATTATATTATTCATAAATAATTTTATAAATGTTATAAGTATCGTTTCACTTAAAATAAAAGTATTTGAAAGAAAGTATAATTGATCAATCTGTAAAAAAACAATTAGGAAAATTCTGAGTCAGAAAACTTACATAATGCAGTAAAAATGTATATAATTATCATATTCCTCTGCCCCTCTCGGAGAGCCTGGCAAGCTATCCAGGGCATATTCAATATGCCAAAAACAGTAACAAGTCTCACAATGGAGACATTACTGGTGCCCTCTCGAGCAAATCGATGAGCAACGGGATGACAGTGACAGTGACAGTGACAAATATACTAATTTATGCAGCTAATAACCTGGTAGTTTAAATTTTAAAGAAAAACAAAAGAAAGGAAGAAAAAGTTTCAAAGGAAAAAGGTAATTTAATTTGCAAGTGAACAATTGCTTTTAATTTTGAATTTTCTTTTACTTTAAAATACATTTAAAATATAAAGTTTTTAGTTCAATAATGGCACAAAATTTTAATTCAATTTTATTCATGTTGTACAGTAATAGTTACACCTCTCTACAATTAAGTTTAACCTATGCCTACTGTTGTGGTAAAGATGTTTTGCAATTTTGTTAATAGTTTGTAGTCATAGTCCTTATTGGAAAATTTGTGACACAGATAACTTTTTCAAAATAAAATCACCTACTTATACTTGGCTAAAGCAGGGTGATGCTAATTACTTTCTCACCTCAAATCTTCCCAAAATAAGTTTAAAAAAAAACAATCAGAACACTTCCTAGCAGCTTTCTTTCCCATTACTATTTCAGGGTGAATGAAATTGTACAAATCTAAGATGCTTTCCTCTAAGACTGAAATGTGTCTTATGCTGCATAAAATCTCTTAAAGCGAGGGGAAAGGAAGATCTGTCTGTGGAAAGAAAAGACCTGTGTTTCAGACCAGACAGTTTATCTGATTAAGGAAAGAGAAGAAGGTTTACAATCAAAGATTAATTACCCAGAACCACACAATAAGCTTTCCAAACAAGATTTGTGTCACTACAAACTTCATTAACAACAGCTGAAAAGTTTTTCAGTTCCTGATGGAATTAATGATTTTTTTTATTGCAATTGTTTGACCCAATCTCTTATAAAATGCTATGAGCAAAGAGCAAGTGGAACATATGTGCTGCTAATGCCAGTGTGAGTTGTTCTGCTCGTAGGTGGGAGTCAATTTTCCTAAATAAAACACAACTTTAAAAATAAATGTTCAAACAAGTTTATCTTCAAAAACAAATGAAAAAGTGAATTCACACAAAATTTTGAAGTTTATTAAATAAGCTGATAGGAAGTGTAGCAAATTGAGAAGGCTAAAGAAATAATCATTCCAAGAAACGATGGAAAAATAAAAATATTTAATTTTATATTGATTACAAAGTTGGTCATCTCCATATTAAGTGCAGGAATCAGAGAGCCTCAGATAAGGCTTTGGTTTTGTCTCTTGGGCTTAGAAAAAAACAACAAAAGTCAGAAATAGAATACTGCCATGTGTCTCTTACCTACACACATTATCGCTTACCTATGAACATTAAAGATATTTAAGAAGTAAAAGTTCAAAGACCATAAGGAAAATGACTCCCATACTATAACAATGCCAAAGAGTTATTTTATCTTTATCTCAGCAATAACATGCAAAGACTTTTACCAACGTATAATGTTTCTCCTAACTTCCCTTTGTTCTGCAAGGTTTGTTTTGGGGTGGGAATTTTTTTTTGATGTAACTAAACTGCGATTGAATCATTATCAAAGAAGCAAATGTAGTTCATCACTAAACTAACCACAGACATTCCAAGTAGATGAACTGAAATAGAAATTAGCTTCAAACTGGAGTACAAACATCAATTGTATTAAAAGACTCAAGTTTTCTCCTGTGTGTTTATCAGTGGCAGAACATGATATATAACAAAATAAGATTTAGGGACATTTAGTCAAAAAAGTTAAAACAAGAACTCTATTAGTATACAGCTAGAAAGAAAATACAAAAATTTAAATGAATTTTTATTGGATTAGAATTAATTTGGGCTGGAGCGATAGCACAGCAGTTGAGCTTTTGCCTTTCACGCAGCCAACCCGTGTTTGATTCCTCCGCCCCTCTCGGAGAGCCCGGCAAGCTACCGAGAGTATGGAGCCCGCAGGGCAGAGCCTGGCAAGCTACCCGTGCGTGCGTATTGGATATGCCAAAAACAGTAACAATAAGTCTCTCAATGAGAGACGTTACTGGTGCCCGCTCGAACAAATCGATGAGTAACAGGATGACAGAGTGAGAGAATTAATTTCAATAATTTCTTGTGCTAGCACTAAGACCTAATCCTAACTATTCCCATCGGTACACTCTTTGGTTCAGTTGTGTCCCTATTTTAAAGAGTTTAACATTTAAGCTCTGTAGAAGACTATAAATACACATGGCAAAATTCAAACACACCTATGAATAGTCAGGAATATGGCTTAACAGTGAAGTACACACCTTGCATGGATAAGATATGGGTTCCATTCCAGAACTTAAAAAAAAAAGCAAATATACATGACTCCTAATTTTGTAAACCTATACTTATCAGCAAGCTACCGAGAGTATCCCGCCCGCACCACAAAGCCTGGCAAGCTACCCGTGGCATATTCGATAGGCCAAAAACAGGAACAACAAGTCTCACAATGGAGACATTACTGGTGCCCCCTCGAGCAAATTGCTGAACAAAGGGACAACAGTGCTACAGTGCTATTATACTTATTAATGTGTGAAAACTGGTGGTAGTCACAATAACACAGAATGATGTGAAAAGGAAGTCAATAATTTAGTATAATATCAACATATATTAAAACTTTTGATATTGATTTTTCTTTTTTGGTGGGTTTTAGAGCCATACATGGGGATGCACAGGAGTTACTCTTGGCTTTGTAGTTCGTAGTGACCCCAGGCAGTGCTCAGGAGACAATATGGTGCTGGGGATTGAACTGAGTCAGCTGCAAACAAGGCAAGTGCCTTACTTCCCATACTATTTCTCCAGTCCATTTTATAACATTATAAAATGAGCACTGTCAGGAGTGATCTGATCCCTGAGTATAAATGCAGGAGGGAGCTCTAAATACTACCAAGCATGGCCCCAAAAAGCAGCCAACAAAAAGTATTTTGAAACCAACAAAAATAAGAACACAGCACAATCAGATTTATAAGATACTGCAAAATTAGTTCTAAAAGGAAAGCTAATAGGGATTTATGTTTACATGTTTTTAAAGAAAGACCTGGGGAAGGGGGAAAAATAGAGCTAAAATAACCTAATTTTCCACACTAAGGAACTAAAAAGAAAAAAACCTAAGCCTAAAGTTAGTAGGGGCAAAACTAATAAATATTAGAACCTATATAAGTGAGATAGAAACTAAAAGGACAATACAAAAGATCAGCAAAATTAAGAACATGTTTTAAAATAAATAAAACTTATACTTAGTTAGGCTTCCAAGAAAAAAATTACATTCAAAATTTATAAATAAAAAATGTTAAAACGAATGGCATAAAAATACAAAGAGACTACAATGAGCAAATGTGTAACACAAATATAATTAAAAATAAAGATTTAACAATGAAGAAATAGGAAATCAGAACAGGGCAATGATGATTGAGATGGAATAATTAAAAACCTCCCAACGTAGAAAATACCAGGACAAGAAGCATTCTCTAAAAAATTCTACTAAATATTTAAAGGATAATATAAATCTTCAAAACACTAAAGAGGAAGAATAATTTAAAATTTACTTTACAAGGTCAACATTACTTTAATGACAAGAATAGTACCTTACAGGCAAATAATCTCCATTATACATAGATACAAAAATTATCAGAATATTATTAGTCAACTGAATTCAAAAGCACATTAAAAGGATTATACAGGGGCTGGAACGATAGCGCAGCAGGTAGGGTGTTTGCCTTGCATGCGACCAATCCAGGCTTGATTCCCAGCATCTCATATGGTTCCCCAAGCATCGCCAGAAGTAGTTCCTGAGTGCATAAGCCAAGAGTAACCCCTAAGCATCACCGGGTGTGACCCAAAAAGAAAAAAAAAAAGGATTATACACCATGAAAAGTAAAATGTATATCTTTTATAAAAGAAAGTTTTCATAATATAAATTAATAACTATGACAGATCACATTAACAAAATTAAGAATAAAATTACATAATCATCTCAAATGCATAAAGCATTTGACAAAGCTCAACATCCTTTGTGATTAATAAACTTAACAAATTAGCTATAGAAGAAATATACTAATTACAATAAAAAGTCATGTATGACAAGCTCAGAGCAACTATCAAAATGATTAGTGATAAGTGAAGAGTTTTTTCTCACAATAAGGGCTATGTTAATTATGCACACTCTCATTACTGATAAACAGATAACTGGAAGGCCCAGGTAGAGAAAGTTGGCAAGGAAAAGAAGTATACAATCATAAAGAGAAGTATACAATCATAAAGGAAGAAGTTAACATTAATCTACAGACCACATGATATTACATAGATGTCGCGCGCAGCTTCGACCAGCGAAGAAACACGCAACTCGGAGATCCTTCTGGCTGCGATTTATTCAGGAACTTTCTCATGCATTAGGGAAGAAACGGGAACGAGGGGGAACGAGGAGGAGGAAAGGGGGACGCATGAGGGGGAACCGACTAGCTAGGTGACTTCCCTCCTTATCTACCTCTCCCTGCTTGTTTGCCCTCAAGTGTCTGCAGCTGATAAATTAGCCAAACTTGTGAGCGTGACAAGACATCCTGATTCCCCATCAGGTGTTGTTCACAAAGCACGGTGCAACCAACAAGAAACAGGTGTTCACGAAGCACGGTCCCATGGAGGCTCTCCACACATAGAGAAATTGGTAGACTTCTCAAAAGAATTGGCAGAACCAGTGAATAAATTTGGCAAAAACATAGATATAGATATAGAATTAACATACAAAAGCTAGTGTTTCTATATACTTCTAATGGACTACCTTAAATAGAATTAAGAAAACCATCTCATTGCTTTGTACATAAGTATCATAAACTTTAACACTATTGCAACCTAACAATATTATTCCCTAAACTATAATAAATTTTAAATAAAAAATATATATGAAACGCAGAAACAGCATAAAATAATAAAATACTTCCAAATAATTTTGAGATAAAAGACACATACATTGAAAAATATTGGACTTTGATAAAATTAATTGATTTTTATCAAATGGATGGGCTGAGAATTAGTACCGAGGGTAAGGTTGCACACTTATGGTTAAGGTTAAGGTTACTGACACACACACTTAAGGTTACTGACTGCCTTGCACACAGTCTAACAGGGTTAAATTCCTGGAACCCCATGTTGTGCTCTAAGCTGGCTTGGACTGATTTTGAAATGCAGAAGCAAGAATAACTTTTGAATACCACTGATATGGTACAAAACCAAACACACACACACACACACACACACACACACGGAAACAATTTACATTAAAATATCTATTCCACCCTCCAACATTATATACCTATTAAATGAAACCTTTATCAAAATCCTGATCACAATTTTTCAGATAGAACATTTCTAAAATTCACATGGAATCATAAAATACCCCAAATAGTCAAAGACATACTAAATAAAAAATAAAAATAAAATGGGATACATCACATTTCTTGATTTTAAATTATATTACAAAACTAGTAATCAAACATTTTATAATAACATAAAGCAATTATATACATTAATGAGAACATAGAATCCAAATTTACCTATACACACAGTCAACTATCTTATAAAGAGGTGTCAATGAAAATGATAGTCTTGGGAGTTGGAGCAATAGCATAGTGGGTAGGGCATTTGCCTTGCACTCGGCTAACCCGGGTTTGATTCCCAGCATCCCATATGATCCCCCGAGCACTGCCAGGAGTTATCCCTGAATGCATGAGCCAGGAGTAAACCCTGTGCATCGCCAGGTGTGACCCCAAAAGCAAAAAAATATATAAATAAATAAAATTTAAAAAAGAAAAAAGAAAATGATAGTCTCCAACAAATAATATATTGTGAAAACTGCATATTCACGTGAAAAATAAATATGTAAATAAATTTTAAACAGCCATACACCTAGAGCTTAAGTACTCACAAAAAATAATTCAAAACATAAATGTAACACCTAAAGCAATAAAATTTCTAGAAGAAAATGTAGAGGAAAAGTTCCTTTTTACTGATGTTGGCAATGATGTTTTAAAGATGAAACCAATAATACAGACAACAAAAGCAAAACTAAATATGTGGGACTATATTAAACCAAAAATATATCGTCAAATAAAAAAAAGTCCACAAAATAAAGTTCAATTTACAAAACAAATTATTTGCCAATCATTTAACTGATAAGAAACTAATAAACATAATATGCAAACAACTCATACCACTAATAGCTCTCTATTTCCATATACATGTACATGTGTATATATACATATTCAAGTATTTTTCCATTCTTTGTAACATATATGTAAAAAATGTATATAATGGATAAAATATTTGAATTGGCATTTTTTCCAATTTTTCCAATTACAAAAGCACACAGGCCCATGAAAAGGTGCTCAGTATCACTAATCATCAGAAAAATGCAAATCAACTTGGACCTGATCAGAAGACTGTTATCAAAAAAGACAAGATAACAAGTGTTATCTTGGGTATGGAGAAGAAAAATCCTTGTATACTGCAGGTATGTGTATAGATTGGTGTAGGCACTATGCAAAATAGTTTCCTTTAAAAATAAAGTATAGGGGGCTGGAGTGATAGCACAGCGGGTAGGGCGTTTGCCTTGCACTCGGCCAACCTGGGTTTGATTCCCAGCATCCCATATGGTCCCCCAAGCACCGCCAGGAATGATTCCTGAGTGCAGAGCCAGGATTCAGTCCTGACCATCGCTGGGTGTGACCCAAAAAGCCAAAAAATAATAATAATAAAATAAAAAATAAAAATATAGAACTTCCATTTTATACTACAGAATAAGATCTATATTCCTACAGAGCACCAACAGTTCTACTGTAATACAGATTTTTAAAAATATGACTGAGAGATGGATTACTTAGAAAAACAATAAACTCAGGAAAGAAGGAAATCTGAGTCCAGGCCACGGTGTTCCCTGGATACTGATATGAACAACCAGGTCTGAATTTCCCCGGTTGCCAGATTTATCAAATAAATATGCACAACACTCAGACAAATTTGAATGGCAGATAACAACAACATTTTTTCCTATAAGCATATCTCATGCAAAATTTGGGACATACTTTTCAAAAGAATTTGTAAATTTACTAAGCAACCTACATTTTATCTGGCAATCATAGCTGGGAACTCTCTGCAAAACTGTGCATAATGAATTTCAGATCATTGCCCAAAGATGTAAAAGAGAACCTTATTTATATACAGGTTCACAATCCCTCTGTTCAATATTTGCAGGGGTAGAAATGTGAAATAAACAGAAAACAATGGAGCTGAAGCCAATTGCTATTAGTCAAGTCACAGCTGCACAGCACTAGTTATTGCAACAATACGGAACATAATGTTAGACTGATAAAATATTGGTTAGCATTTAAAAGATGACCAACAATACCTACATTAGTAGTACAATGGAAAGCTTCACATTTTGCAGTGGGATGAAGAATATGACTTGAAAATTGACTCAGAACTGTCAACTCTCTCCACTCTAACTGGATGTGGGTAATGGAACTGAAACACAACAGCAATACAAACATGGCATGCAAGCTCAAAAAAAAGAGTCAGACTGCTTTCAAAGGAAACTCCATGAGAAGACACAATCATTTTGACAACTGTTCTTAACAAACAAGATCACCATAAGTCAGTGCTGGGAAAAAGATGTCACTTCTTATTGAGTATTCGTTGTCAAGCAGAGGCAAGCAAATGAGACTCTCTATCTGGATCAAAGTAGCAATAAATAAGAGCAACTGGGGTACTTGGCCTCTGCCACAACCGATTACAAATTTAAACAAAGAATTCTAATGTCTCTGTAAGAATTCCAAAGGGAAGTTTCTGCCTAAATAAATCCTGAAATGCAACTCCCAAAACATCAGTGAGCAGAGGAGAGATTCTGCCTGTAGGAGGAGCTGAAAGGTTTACTTAAGTAAATACTCTCCAAATCAAATGAGACTTTCTCAGCATTCACGTAAAGCTCCAATGCACAGTTTTTGATGGACGAGAAGTGAGTTTGAGGACCTCATCTTTTAACTTTGCCAAAAATTAATTTTCCTCATTTCTGCTTGATTTCAAACTTAATAATTCCCAGAAGAAATTGATCAAAGATTTTGCATTTCTACAATATATCATTTTATCAACCATTTGAATCAATTAACCTTTGAAGCAAACCACTTTAAATGTCGGTTGTTATTTGAAAATTCTTAAAGCAGTAGTATTAGTTTATTATAAATACTCTTATGCCTAACATGTGTCGTACAGTATGAAGGGAGGGAGCATGAAGGGAGGAAACATATACGATATTAGAGAATAGGTTCAACTTGAAATATTTGGTATCATCTATATTTTTAATAACATTATAGTAGTGGATGATATTGTAAATAATGATGAATTTCAAATATTTCTCTGATTATAATACTTCATGGTCAAAACCCATAGATAGCAAAATTTGCCAAGAGAACCCTCCTCCCAGGAGTTACATAATATAGAGCACAATCATGCTTTCTGAGGTTTTTGTACTTCTGTGAGTTTATCTTTAGGACCACCACACCTGTTCAGGGCTTACTTCTGGCTCTGTGATCACTCCAGGTGGTGCTCAGGGAATTGTGCAGTGCTTAGGATCAAACCAAGATAGACTACATATAAGACAAATGTCGTAACTCCTATAATATCTTTTACCATCCTGGTCTCTCTTTTACTGGTGAATATATTAATCCTTGTATGGCTGTATGTACAGAAGCTTACAAAGCACACTAAGGATATCCTTTTTTTGAACATAGTTGACAAAGTTAACATGTCCCTTGGTTTACTTTCTGTGGAGTTTGCCATCTATGCTGTTAGAAAAAGTCTATGTAGAACGATAACATTAGCATATCATTTAAGCAGAAAGTCAGAGAAAAGACCTGAAACCATCAAGTACATAGGCCATAATCTCTTCATCATCATTCTCATTACTGTTTTGAGTACTCATCTCCAGAGGCAAAGAAAACAAATGCAAAAATAAACAAGTGAGGACCATATCACATCAAACTAAAAGCTCTGCATATCTAGAGAAATCATCATAAAAATGCAAATGGTTTCCAGAGAGAAAGAAGATATTTCCAACTCACATACTCAGCAAGGGATTAATAACCAAAATCCATAACAATTTATACAACTGAACTTCACAAACACAAAATCAAACAACCTGATTTGAATAAGGAGCAGAGGCTCTAAACAGACACTGCTCCTAAGAAAACATGCAGATGACCAACAGGCACAGATGGAAAATTTTTCATAACTTTCCATTAGGAAAATTTAAATAGAAACCACATAAGTTACCATTTTATACCACTGAGAATGACTTATATTCAAAAAGATGAGAAACAAAACAAGTATAGTGGATAAGGTAAGGTGCTTATCTAGCACATAGCCAACTTTAGTTCTTGATACTTAACACCATTTGTGGTCCCCTAGACCCTGCAAGGAGTGATCCCAGAGTGCAGAGCAAGGAGTAAGCCCTGAGGACAGCTAGATGTGGCCCAAACTTCAAAGTTAAAAAAAGAAAAAGGAGGGCCGGAGAAATGGTACATCAGGAAATGTGTTCGCTTTGCATGCAGCCAATCCAGTTTTAATCCCTGGCATCCCATATGATCCCCCAAGAGCCCTCAGGAGTGACACAATAATTTGAGGAATATGTTCACTGTTTCCTTCTTGGAAAAGATTTGTGCGCTAGTTAAGTCTTAGTGAATATAAAAGAGGGATTTAGTCAAGAGAAATTTTATTGTCCGGAGTGGTACTGTGGTATTTGAGAATGTGGTGGCAGGGTTTTATTGAAAGGGTTCTAAGCCACGTGGTATCTTGGGAGGTAAAACCTGGAAGGACTGAATCTGTAGGCACTGCCACCAGAATGCGGTGCTGGGGAGTTGTTGATAATGTGTGATGGGTGAGAGAACGCACTGAACAGTTTGGGGGGAAAAGACTCAGAGGTCTCATTACTTTTCAGTATTAAATCTGTCTCATGGCAGAGCCTGGCAAGCAATCCGTGGTGTACTCGACATGCCAAAAACAGTAACAAGTCTCACAATGGAGACGTTACAGGTGCCCGCTTGAGAAAATCAATGAGCAATGGGATGACAGTGATACAATGATGTTCACTGTAGCATATGTAAAATAGCCAAGAGTTCAAAATAACCTAAGTACCCAACAACAGATGAAAGATGAAGGCATAAAGAAAATATAGTATATAAACATAATGGAGTACTAGTTAGGGCTATTCACTGTCACTGTCATCCCGTTGCTCATCAATTTGCTCAAGCAGGCACCAGTAATGTCTCCATTTTGAGACTTGTTATTACTGTTTTTGATATATCAAATACACCGTGGGTAGCTTGCCATGCTCTGCCGTGCAGGCGAGATACTCTCAGTAGCTTGCCAGGCTCTCCAAGAGGGACGGAAGAATCTAACCCGGGTCGGCTACATGCAAGGCAAACACCCTGCCACTGTGCTACCAATCCAGCCCAGTTAGAGCTATTATAAAGGTAAAATTATCTTATTTTGGATAACATGGATAAACTTAAATGTATGAATTTAAATAAATGAAATAAATCATGGAAAAAGACAAAGATCACATTAATTTAGTTGCATATCAAAGTTATGTTATTATACATGATAGATATGTTGAAGGCCTGATTCAATCCCCAGAACTGCATGACCCCCCAAACTCCATCAAGAGCAACAGCAGAGTATAGAGCAGGAGTGGAGCAAAAGTACCAACTGGTATGGCCCAAATTATAAAATTATTTTTTCCCTTTGTAGATTTTTTCTCATTGTTTTTGCAAATATTCATATTTTCAATTACTATTTTTAGTGCTAATAATTGCATATTTGTTTACTCTCGGTTAAATGTTAGGGTTTTTGGCAGGGTTGATTTGGGGGCTAGCCACAGTGTTTAGGGGTTACTCCTAGCACTGTACTCCTGAATTACTCCTGGTGATGCTTGGGTAAACATATGGGGGTGCTGGGAGTTGAACCTGGATTGGGCATAATGTTAGGTATTTTTTGTTGTTGTTTCCTCTACTTAAATATAGAGACTTAGAATGTGTTGTTATCTATTCCCAAAGAGAATTTGATAACTCTTTGGTAAAGTCTTTAATGTTTTTATTTGTTATGTTGATGTCCAGTTTCAAGTCATAACTAGTTCTAGGGTCTTTAAGTCCAGCAAAGCTTTAAACCAATTTGTCACTTCTTGTCTGGTTTATTGAAACAACTATTGCTCATTTTGTCAAGAATATAATTTTAAAGTCTGAAAAATTTATATCAAATTATAACCGTATTTCTTTCCTTTCTTATTTTAATTTTTAAATTTGTCCTCTACTTCACATACAAAAAGCTTACAATCATATACATGGAAATACGACATATACAAATAGGAAAATCTAGATGGTTTCATTTGGTTGATACCTGGTCAGAGTTTTTTTTTTTTTTTTTTTGAAGGTTCTTACTCACTTTCTACTTAGAAGATAGAATTTCAAGACATTTAAACTTGTTTCAATCATTTCAGCCAATGGCTTAGAATATCTCTTGGTCCTAGTTCCTCAGGGCAACTTCTTCCGGAACAGCTCTGAGGAGGGTTGTGGAGTTCCCATGACTGGGATGTGATGGACTCCATACCCTTATTAGGCCATTTTTCCTACAATCCCGCTTCCTTGTGTGATCATGATCATGAGGAAACAGATTGCCCGGTTCTCCTCGCATCCTTGGAGTGCGGCGGCCGCCACCTGGAGCCAAGTCTTGGGGCTGCTGCGGGTCAAGCCCAGCGCTCCAGCGGGCTTACAGCGCAGCAGCTGGAGGGGATGGGGCCTACCCGCCAAACTCCGAGCGTAGGAGTGCGTCTACAGGGAGGCTTCGGGCAGCCGCGCTCTGCGTCCACTGGCCACCCGCGGTCTGTAGTGGTTGGGCTTGGCTGCGGGGCGCGGCCGGCCAGGCCGAGACACGTCGACGGCTCCCCAAACAATATTTAATGCAACTGTTTTGCAAAAGTTTCCAAGTGTTTGATGGACTCAGTGTATGCCTTTAGAAAAAGAATTCCAGGCTGTGTTCAGGGAAGGGGAACCCGAACAGAACTGAAAAGTCAATTAGAAGTTAAGAAATTGGACATAAGAATCCAAAGAGAGGGGCTGGAGCAATAGCACAGCAGATAGGGCCTTGCACGTGGCCGACCTGGGTTCGATTCCCAGCATCCCATATGGTCCCCTGAGCACCATCAGGGGTAATTCCTGAGTGCAGAACCAGGAGTGACCCCTGTGCATCGCCAGGTGTGACCTAAAAAAAAAAAATCCAAAGAGAACAAATCAATGAGAGGTCTCAGCACAGAATCCTATAGAAAGTACAGTTTCATGATGAGATTATCTCGGAAATCTAGTGAGGTTTCCTGAGGAGTGTGCAGCTTAACTCTGATTAGCAAAATGGGTGAAAGGAAGGTTTGAAAGAACATAGAAACTGGGAGGTAAATCAAAGGGACAGTGTTGGAACCTGAGCGATGGTACAGCGGGTAGGGACTGACAGAACAGAATTCAATCCCCAGCCAATAACCCTGGGCACTGCAGTGTGTGGCCCAAAAAAACAATAAATAAATAAATAAAAGATAAAGAGTGCATGCTTTGCAAGACCGCTTAGTTCCCCTTCACCAGCATCTGGTGTCACAAATCACAAATCACGAAATCCCGTTGATCATCCAGTGGCTCGAGCGGTCTCAGTAACCTCTATATTCATCCTATCCCTGAGATTTTAGAAGCTTCTAAGGGCTTCAGGGTCAGGGGAATGAGATTCAGCTGGTTACTGGCTTTGACATATAGATACACCATGGGAAGCTTGTGAGGCTGTCCCATGTGGGCAGGAAGCTCTCAGTAGCTTTCTAGTTTCTCCCAGAGGAAAAAGTAGGTTATAAGATATCATTTCTGGGAGCTTGCTTTTAAGTCTCTGAATGTTGGCCGTTGATGGGATTACACACACCTGGGTTCCCTCTGCTTGTACTTTCATGCGTGAGGTCTGTCTGAACGTGTGGAGAGGGGCCTTGAGCATGGCTGTGGCTAGGTTCTGGTGTTCTTTGGCCACCCGGAGCTCTACACGAGGCAGGGAGGGAAACTGGAGCCCATCCCTCTGACCATCCCTCTGAGAGGCCCCGGGGAAGACAGCCAGGCGTGCGGGCAAGAGTAAAATTGCGGGCATCTGGTGTAAAATAAATAAATGATATAGCACAAAGAGACACATTTAAAGTGAAAGAACAGCACAGGATGCAATAATACTTTGTGTTTTCATCAGTCATACTGGAAGACCACAACAATCCTGTGTCCTTGGGTAAAGTTCACAGAAGGATCTTGCCTCTGTGCCTTATGATTAGACCTAACTATTCATTGTTGTTTTTCTGTGTATTAATTCAGATCTACTAAAGAAATCTCAAAAGCATATTTGGAAGATCCAAATATTCTTCTAACAAAACTCAAGGATATTTATAGGAATATAAGAAGATTCATCAGACAAATATGTCACAAAAAATGACCTAAAAGGAAAAATATCAAACTGACCCTAAATTCACATAAAGGCTATCATTATTAGAGGCATTAAAATTGTTATATAACTATGTTCCATATGTTTGAAAGGCCAACAAAGGCTAAATACACATTTTTGGAGTCCCCAAAGGGTTTGAAGGTGCCAAACAAAAATCTGAAATAATTATAACCAAAATTTTCCAAATCAATAAATCTACAAATCCAAGTTCAATGAAACCAAAGATAGGAAGCATAAAGAAAAACCACATTAATACCAATATAAATAAAATTGCTCAAATCAGTGATAAAGAGAGAAAAATCTTGGACTGGAAACCTACACCTGCATGTAGGGAACTCTGGTTCAATTCCATGCACCCTATATGGTCTCTTGAACATCACCAGGAGTGATCCCTGAGCACAGTTAGTTCTGGCCACCACAGTTAGTTCTGGCCACCCAGAGAGAGAAAGAGAGAGAGAGAGAGAGAGAGAGAGAGAGAGAGAGAGAGATAGAGAGAGAGAGAGAGAGAGAGCAAATCTTCAAATCAGGACAAAATATTGCTATTATGTACTTTTCTAGTGGAAAAAATACATTAGATTTCTAGTGGAAAGTAATTCACATGGGAAAACAATGGGGTAATATAAAGTACTGACAAAAAAATCAACCGGTAATTCTAGGCCCAGTTCAAATGTCTTCCAAACTTGAACTTAAAATCACTTTCCAACATATTAAATTCATACTAGATATATTAAATTCAAAGTATTCATTTCAATCATGCTATAGAAGCTATCAAATAGACGGAATTGTTCTTAGTGCACTGACATAAGAATGAAGAAATATTTACTTTCTGTTCTAACACTTCTCAGTATTAGTGGTTTAAGTAAGTATAGGTGTAAATAATTAAAACCCTTTATTTAAAGGTGCTTCTTTTTAACCTAACACTGCATTTTAAAGTTTCAGATAATGTAAAAAATAGTAATTAGAAAGAATTTGAGAATGCTATGCACACAATTAAATTTAAATATGGCAAACTTAAACCTTACCCTCCATTACTTATTAACCTATTTTGAATTTTTAATTGATATTAAAATCACATGCTTTATAATGATGTTAATGTCTGTGCCTTGGGTGCACAGTTTCTGACCCACCACCGAAGTGCCAAAGACCCTTCACAACTAGTCTTATGTCACTTTGAGACTGCCCCATTTTTAACCCCACACTCTGGAGCGTCACCCACTTGGTAACCTCTGTTTCTGAAGAATTGTTTTCATTGTCCACTTTCAATATTTTCCATTATTTCTTCTGATTTCTTGTTTCACCACAAAAGTGAAATCATTTGGCCTTTGTCTTGTTTCGCCACATGAGTGAGATCATTTGGACTTTGTCTTTCTTCCTGCCCTCCAGTTTCTTCTGAATTGTACTTAAAGGCAAAATTTCAGCTTTTCTTATAACTCAGAAGTATCCACTATGTATAGATACCATATTTCCTTATTTGCTCATCTTCTATTTGGCATCAGGATTTTTTCAATACTTAGGCTTTACACTGTAATATGTCGTTACAATGAATATAGGTGTGCTTCTTTTCAAATTAATGTTTTTTCTATAGTTAATATAGCAAAAATAAGTGGAATTTCTGGGTCATAAGGTAGCTCTATTTTTAATTTTTATACATTTATGTATGATTTTCCGTAGTTGTTAAACAAATTTATAATCTCACCAATGGTGAAGAGAGTTCTTCTATTCACTATATCCCCATTGGCACTGCTTTTTCCTTTTTGTTGATAAAAGTCATCCTCACTAGTATAAACTCTAAGTTGTTTTCATTTGTATTTACTTTTTAATCAGTGATGATGAACAAATTTTCATATGCCTAATGGTTATCTTTCTCTTTTAGGAACATCTATTTAGCTCTTATCCCCTATTTTTGATGGAATTATTTTTGTTGTTATTGATGAGTTTTGGATGTGCTTATATATTTTTTCCATATTAGCCCCTTTGTCAGATGTACAGTGTTTCAATGTCTTCTTGCATTCAGTTCTGTGTCTTTATTTTAGCATCATTTCTTTCACATTGTAGAAAAGATGTTATTTAACTAGTTTATTTTTGCTTTTATTTTTTCTTTATCAATGAAGTTAAATCACTCAGATGCCTTTAAAAACACCTCTGAAAATCAAGATTATGGAGAGTTCTGCTTACATTTTCCTTACATATTTTATGAATCCTGGTCAAAATCAAGGGCTTTAATACATTTTATGCATTATATCAGATTTTTGTATGATATCAGGGATCCAATTTGAATTTTTGTTTATGACTTACTAGTTCCTCTAAGTAGTTTCACTTTTTGTCTGTGGCTAACCAGCTTCCTTAACTAGCTTCCTTCACCATTAGTTGAAAAAGCCTTCCCTCCTCTATTTAAGACACCTAACTTCTGTTCATATATCTGAAGTTTAGTTTCAATTTTATTCTAATGGTTTATAAGCCTGATTTAATTCTAGTAAGTTTTTTTATTATTATTATAACTTTACAGTTGTGTTTAATCAAGAAATGATGTGAATTGCATATTTCTCTCTCAGAATTTTTTTCTCTCAGAAATGCTTTGGCTCTTTGAGGAACTTTAAATTTACTAATAGTATTTTTTTCTATGTCCTTGGAGATGCCATTGGAATCAGTAAGGACTGCATTGAATTGAATAAAACTTTAAGCACACTATAGTCATTTAAAGCATATTAATTCTTCTAGTCCATGACATGGAGACATGGACTATTTTCCCATTTCCTTGTATGTTGATTTCTACATACTTAATGTTTTTCGAAGCAACTGTAAATGGAATCTTATTGTTGTCTAATCCAGTTTTTTAGACTTTTCTCTACTTTCAAGAGAAAAGTAGTTTTTAATCTTGTTTAATTTATAAAGAGAAGTTCTTTGATTCATTAAATGTATTAATTTTTATCTTTTTACTGTTTATTTTGTTAATGTATCACTTATTTCTGAATCACTGTCACTATCATCCCGTTGCTCATCAATTTGCTTGAGTGGGCACCAGTGACGTCTCCATTTTGAGACTTGTTACTGTTTTTGGCATATTGAATACACCACGGGTAGCTTACCAGGCTTTGCCATGTGGGCGAGATACTCATCTTTTATTTCTACTCTACTTTTTATTATTTCCTTCCTTCTACATAGTGTTTCATTTGTTGTTCTTTTCAAGCTTTGCAAAATGTTAGGTTAGGTTATATATCTGAGGTTTTATTATTTCCTGATGTAGGCCTGTATAGCTATGAATTTATCTTAGTATTATTTTTTCTATATTCTATAGGTTTTGGTAGTTTGCAAATTTATTCTCATTCTTTTCTAGGAATTGTTTAGTTTATTTGATTTCCTCTTTAACTCAAAAATATGTTCAATATTTTATTGTTTAATTTTAAGTATGAGCTCTATCTTTAAATAATATGCACTAGATGTATTCCACTTTGGAGAGTGGGGACCCTATTCATATTTATTAATTCCAGCTCTTCCAATTCCTTATTTTGGGCTGTATTTATTGATTTTCTAGCTCCCCTAAGTAGTTTCACTTTTTTCTCTGTGACTAATTAGCTGGTTGGTCTTCCAGTGATAAGCGGAGTGTTAAAATAATCTACTACTATCTTGTTGCTGTCCGTGTGTCAACTCAAGTCAATAAATACTTGTGTTAAGAACAGTCCTGTCCCTTAATTGGATTTTTATATGATGTAGGGTAAAGTCCTCTTGATACCCTTTAATCTGTTCATAAAATTCATCTCCATTTTATGCTATCTTTTTAGTTTACACTCCATTTTGTTTTACATAAGTTTGCTCACGCTTGTCTTTTTTAAGCTATAATTATTTTCCAGTCTTTTATTATAAACTGTGTTTATCATGAAAATGCAATTAGATTGGATTTTGTTTCTTGATTCGTCCCACCTCTTTTGCAATTGGGGAGTTCAACTCATTGACATTGGGGAAATTTCTGAGGTAAGGGAATTTGTTGCCATTCTTCTATGAGTGTTGGGGAACAACTTTCCCCAACATGCCCGGACATGTTGCGCACCTAGTCCAGGCAGATTTGGAGCTAAGGATGACTGGCTCGCAGAGAAACACTCTCGGGAACAGCTGATGGCTCTTCGCCTTATTGCCAAATACACACATATTTTATAGACGATCTCAATTACAAGAAGGTCCAATCACATAGCATTATTGGCCTATCAACTCTCCTATTCTGCTTTGCCCTGGTCCAATCCCAATCAAGCTTAGATGTTGCGGTTAGGATGACCTGCTAAGCCTACATGACAGCTTCTGTGTCTTGGGAGCATGTAACTAGAAGGTTGAGTGAAGCTCAAGGCTGTACACATGCTGACACACTGTTCTTGCCAACTTTGCCCAGATACTCCTTCTTGCTAGGCTTCACTTCTGGGCAGTCTTGCAAAGTCAGGTCTTACCTGCTTCAGTGCCCATCACCGTGCTCCATAGATGAGGATTTTGGATACATTTTTTTCAGTTTGGCTTTGTTTCTTCAGCTTTCCCTTACTTTCTCTGTTTGCACTTTGAATCAGCCTCATATACTAACCCAATTCATTTTGCCTCTTCTTATTAGTTTCTTCTAAGTACTTTTGCCTTAAAGCTACCATGTTATTTACATCTGAACTTTTAGAGATTTCTTTCTTTTAAATCGAATGCAAGTAATTCTTGAATTAATTTTGGGAGTTCGCGTTATTTCTTTCACCCATTTTAAGCTTTTCCTGTATCTTTAGGTTTCGAGTGGGGTTACCCTGACCTTTTATTGACCATCTAGGATTTCATGCAGAATTGAATGACTTGCTGTGTTTACCTAAAAATGTCTTTATAACACCATCAAATCTGAGTAATAACCTATCAGGGTAGAAGATTTTTTTTTTTTTAAGTTACTTGGATGGTTGTAGCAAATTTTATTATTTTTTTTTGTTATTGCATTTTTTTAAATTAATAGTTTATTTTTAATTAGTGAGTCAATGTGAGGGTACAGTTACAGATTTATACATTTTTGTGCTCATGTTTCTCCCTTACAAAGTTTGATAACCCATCCCTTCACCAGTGCCCATTCTCCACCACCAGTAAACCCAGCATCCCTCCCCCCCTCCCCAGTCCCATCTCCCCCCACCCCAAACTGCCACTATGGCAGGGTATTCCCTTTCGTTCTCTCTCTCTGATTAGGTGTTGTGGTTTGCAATAAAGGTGTTGAGTGGCCATTGTGTTCAGTCTCTAGTCTATATTTGGCCCGCATCATCTTTCCCCGACATGACCAACAACCACATTTTACTTGCTGTTGCCTTCTCTGAGTTGCCCAGAATGAGAGAACAGCCTCCAAGCCATGGTGACAACCTTTTGGTACTTATTTCTACTATTCTTGGGTGTTAGTCTTATAGTCTATTATTCTATATTCCACAGATGAGTGCAATCTTTCTATGTCTGTCTCTCTCTTTCTGACTCATTTCACTTAGCATGATACTTTCCATGTTGATCCACTTATATGCAAACGTCATGACCTCATTTTTTCTAACCGCTGCATAGTATTCCATTGTATAGATGTACCAGAGTTTCTTCAACCAGTCATCTGTTCTAGGGCACTCAGGTTTTTTCCAGATTCTGGCTATTGTAAACAGTGCTGCGGTGAACATATAAGTGCATATGTCACTTCGACTATACTTTTTGGCTTTTCTGGGATATATTCCCAGCAGTGGTATTGCTGGGTCAAATGGGAGCTCAACCTCTAGTTTTCTGAGAATCGTCCATACTGTTTTCCAAAAGGGCTGAACTAGCCGGCATTCCCACCAGCAGTGTAGAAGGGTCCCTTTCTCCCCACATCCTCTCCAACAGCGGTTGCTTTTGTTCTTTTGGATGTGTGCTAGCCTCTGTGGTGTGAGGTGGTATCTCGTGGTTGTTTTGATCTGCATCTCTCTGATGATTAGTGATGTAGAGCACTTTTTCATGTGTCTTTTGGCCATTCGTATCTCTTCCTTGGTAAAGTTTCTGTTCATTTCTTCGCCCCATTTTTTGATGGGGTTGGATGTTTTCTTCTTGTAGAGTTCAACCAGTGCTTTATATACCCTTGATATCAACCCCTTATCTGATGGGTATTGTGTAAATATCCTTTCCCATTCTGTAGATAGTCTTTGTATTCTGGTCGCTGTTTCTTTTGCGGTGCAGAAGCTTTTTAGTTTAATGTAGTCCCATTTGTTGATCTCTGTTTTTACTAGATTGCTTAGTTCCGTGTCATCTTTGAAGATACCTTTATCTTCAATATCCTGGAGGGTTTTGCCTACCTTGTCTTCAATGTACCTTATGGTTTGTGGTCTGATGTTGAGGTCTTTAATCCATTTTGATCTGACTTTTGTGCATGGTGACAGATCGAGTTCTAAGCCCATTTTTTTGCATGTGGTTGTCCAGTTGTGCCAGCACCATTTGTTAAAGAGACTTTCCTTGCTCCACTTCACATCTCTTGCACCTTTATCAAAGATTAGATGATCATACATTTGAGGTTGTGTGTGGGGATATTCCACCCTGTTCCATTGGTCTGCAGTTCTGCTTTTGTTCCAGTACCATGCTGTTTTAATTGTTACCGCTTTGTAGTAGAGTTTAAGGTTGGGAAGGGTGATGCCTCCCATCATCTTTTTCCCAAGAGTTGTTTTAGCTATCCGTGGGCGTTTATTGTTCCATATAAATTTCAGGATTGCTTGCTCTGTTTCTTTGAAGAATGCCATGGGTATCCCTATAGGGATCGCATTAAATCTGTATAATGCTTTTGGGAGTATTGCCATTTTGACAATGTTTATTCTCCCTATCCATGAGCAGGGGATATTTTTCCATTTCCTCATGTCCTCTTTTATTTCATGAAGTAGCGTTTTATAGTTTTCTTTGTAGAGGTCCTTTACTTCTTTAGTTAAGCTGATTCCAAGGTATTTGATTTTCTGGGGCACTATTGTGAACGGGATTGCTTTTTTCATGTCCCTTTCCTCTGTCTCATTGTTTGCATATAGGAAGGCCATGGATTTTTGGGTATTGATTTTATAGCCTGCAACTTTACTGTATAGGTCAATTGTTTCTAAGAGTTTCTTACTAGAGCTTTTAGGTTTCTCTAGGTATAGTATCATATCGTCTGCGAATAGTGAGAGCTTGATTTCTTCCTTTCCAATCTGAATCCCCTTAATATCTTTTTCTTGCCTGATGGCTATTGCTAATACTTCCAGTACTATATTAAAGAGAAGTGGTGAGAGTGGACATCCTTGTCTTGTCCCCGATCTTAGAGGAAAAGCCCTTAGTTTTTCTCCATTGATGATAATGCTTGCCATAGGTTCATGGTAGATGGCTTTGACTATCTTGAGAAAAGTTCCTCCAAAACCCATTTTGGTGAGAGTTTTTATCATGAATGGGTGTTGGATCTTGTCAAATGCTTTTTCTGCATCTATGGATATGATCATATGGTTTTTATCTTTACTTTTGTTGATGTGATGGATTATGTTGATTGATTTCCGAATGTTAAACCAACCTTGCATCCCTGGGATGAATCCCACTTGGTCATGGTGTATGATCTTTTTGATGAGTTGTTGGATTCTATTTGCTAGTATTTTGTTGAGAATCTTCGCATCGGTATTCATCAAGGATATTGGTCTATAGTTTTCTTTGTTAGTGGTGTCTTTGTTTGCTTTTGGTATTAGGGAGATATGTGCCTCATAGAAACTGTTCGGAAGGGTTCCTGTCTTTTCGATTTCCTGGAAAAGCTTAAGGAGAACTGGCAACAAGTCTTCTTTGAATGTTTGGAAGAATTCGCCAGTGAATCCGTCTGGACCTGGGCTTTTGTTTTTGGGGAGACTTTTGATTACCGTTTCGATTTCCTTGATATTTATGGGCCTATTCAGGTATTTCACGTCTTCTTGGCTCAGTCTTGGGAGGTTGTAGGAGTCAAGGAATTCATCCATTTCTTTTAGGTTCTCTTGTTTTGTGGCATACAGACTTTCAAAGTAGTCTCTGATGATCCTTTGAATCTCCTTGGTTTCTGTTGTGATGTCCCCCTTTTCATTTCTGATTCGGTTTATTAGGGTTTTCTCTCTTTCTTTCTTTGTGAGTCTTGCTAGCGGTTTATCAATCTTATTTATTTTCTCGAAGAACCAGCTCTTTGTTTCATTGATCTTATGGATTGTTTTTCGGGTTTCCATATCATTAATTTCTGCTCTAAGTTTTATTATTTCTTTCCTTCGATCTGGTTTGGGTTCCTTTTGCTGGTCCTCTTCTAAGATCTTGAGCTGCGAAGTCAAACTATCTATATAGGCCCTTTCTTCCTTTCTGAGGAAGGCTCGCAGAGCTATAAATTTTCCCCTTAACACAGCTTTAGCTGCGTCCCATAGGTTCTGGTAGCTTGTGTCTTCATTCTCATTTGTTTCGAGGTATCTCTTAATTTCTTTCTTGATTTCCTCCGTGACCCACTCATTGTTCAATAGTGAGTTGTTTAATTTCCAAGTGTTTGATTTGGTTCTCTGCGTCTGTGCATGATTAACTTCCATCTTCAGTGCATCATGGTCTGAAAAGATAGTTGATACAATTTCTATCTTTCCAATTCTATTAAGGTATAACTTGTGGCCCAGAACATGGTCTATTTTGGAAAATGTTCCATGTGCGCTGGAAAAGAATGTGTATTCTTTCTTTTTGGGGTATATAGCCCTGTATAGGTCTATTAGCCCTGTCTCCTCCATTTCTTCCTTCAGGGCCATCGTTTCCTTGCTGAGTGTTGTTCTTGTCGATCTATCCAGAGGTGATAAGGCAGTGTTGAAATCTCCAACTACTATCGTGGTGCTAGTTAAGTCCTCCTTAAATTCTGTTAGGAGTTCTTTTAAGTATTTCGCTGGTCGTTCATTAGGTGCGTATACATTTAGGAGTGTGATTTCTTCCTGTTGCACATATCCCTTGATGAATATAAAATGACCTTTGCTGTCCCTTCTGATCTTTTTCAGCCTGAAATCAATGCTATCGGATACTAGTATGGCCACCCCCGCTTTTTTTTTGAGGGGGCTGTTTGCTTGCAGGATTGTTTTCCATCCTTTGATTTTTAGTCTGTGTTTGTTCCGGCTATTCAGATGTGTTTCTTGTAGGCAGCAGAAAGTTGGGTTTAGTTTCCGAATCCATTTTGCCACTCTGTGCCTCTTGATTGGTGCATTTAGCCCGTTAACATTAAGAGAGATTATTGTCATTGGATTTTGTGCCATTTTTCTGTAGGGTTTGTTGTTCTTCTAGGTCTTTTTCCTTGTCTTATAGTAGCCCTTTGAGTCCTTCTTTTAAATTTGGTCTTGAGTTTATGAAGTTCCTGAGCTGTTGCTTGTCCATGAAATAATGTATGGTTCCTTCAAGTTTAACTGAGAGTTTAGCCGGGTAGAGTATTCTTGGTGAGGCATTCATTTCATGAAGTTTTTTCACTATATCCCACCATTGTCTTCGGGCTTGGAGGGTTTCTTCTGATAGGTCTGCTGTGAATCTAAGGGGTGCGCCTTTGTATATGATCTCCTTCTTTGATCTTGCTACTTGCAGTATTGTGTCTCTATCCATGGCATCCGTCATTCTGACTATGATATGCCTTGGGGATTTTCTATTTGGGTCCCTTTTAGCTGGTACCCTTCGGACTCCTTGTATCTGGATGTCCGCATTCTCTAGCTCTGGGAATTTTTTAGCAATGATGTCTTTAATGGTGTTTTTTTCATTGGGATTGGTTCCGTGTGGTTCCGGCACTCCCATGATTCTTATGTTGTTTCTCCTGAGGTCGTCCCCTAGGACTCTAACTCGCTCTAGAGCCATTTTGAGGTCTTTCGCCATTATTTGCTGTTGTCTATATGCTTTGTGCAGCTCATCTTCAAGCTCACTGATTCTGTCTTCGGCTGTAGTCATTCTACTATTGAGGGCTCCTAGGGAGTTTTTCATTTCATCTACTGATTCTTTTAGTTGTGTGACTTCTGTTCGTAGCTTTGAAATTTCTGCTCTCATTTCTTCCTGGATTATCTTGGTGGAGCGTTGCAACGCTGCATCCATATCCTCCCTTAATTTATTGGATGTTCGTTCCATAGTTGTGTTGAGTTCGTGAACCATCCTGACAATGTCCTCTCTGAATTCTCTATCTGAGAGGATGGTGTATTTCTGGGAGGTCGCTGGTGAGGTTAGTGAGATATTCTCTTGGCTCTCTCCTAGTGGTGGGGATTTTCTCAGTTTCTTCATGTTGTTATGGGCTTTACTATCTGGAGCTCTCGTTAGCTTGGGAGGAACCTCGACTAAAGATTTTTGGCTATGCTTCTTTGCCAAAGTACTTTTCTGTGCAAGTTGATGTGTTCATTGACAGCTTTTGTGAAGTTAGGATAGGCTAGGTTAGTTGAGTATCAACATATAGTAACTAAGATGATGAGGGAGTTCTTCGGAGGAATGGGTTCAATCAATTGTGGCCAAAGGACAATGCATAGAATGGTAAGAAAAATATCTGCGGCCGTGTTAGCGGCCTGTGCTCCGGAAACAGGCCACGCCCACTTTTGAGGCCACGCCCCCAAATGACAGGACACGTCCCTAATCAGTTCGGACACGGGAGGGCGGGATCAGGCGCGGTGGGCGAATGACTGGGACCTGCCCGGCGGGGCGGGGGTGCTCCGAGCTGTCCCGCTGCCGCGGGCGGGCACGGGACGCGGGGGGCGCTTTTCTATCAGGGTAGAAGATTCTTGGTTGGATTTATTTTTCTCAAGACTTTGAATATATTGTACTATTCCCTTATGGTCTAGAGAGTTTCATGTAAGAAATCCAATGTGAGTCTTATGGGTATTTACTTATTTCTGTTTTAGGGGTCCATATTTGGCAGTGCTCAGGTCTAACTCCTGTCTCTATATCTGGGAATCACTCCAGACAAGCTCAAGAGATCAAATATAGTACCAGAAATTGAATCTGGGCCAGCCACATTCAAGGCAAGCGCTCTACCCACTATACCGTATCTCAGGCTATTAGCAGTGTGTCTTTACTGTTGAGTCTCTGTTTTATCTAGTCAACTTAAGGAATCTATCTTTCTCTTTGATTCTTGTTATTTTCATTAAAATGTTTCTTGATGTTCTGCTGTTTAATTTATTTTATTTAAAATAACTTGAGACTTCCTGTACCAGGCTACGTTTCTTTCTCCTCAAATCAAAAAAAATCTCAGCACTAGTTTCTTCTGTCAATCAATTACACTTTCCTCTTTACTCTTTTGGAACTTCGAGGAGGCCATACATCATGGCCCTCTTAATGCTGGTCCTTAAATATCTTATGTTTTCTTCTTTTAAAAATATTTTTCTCTCCTTAATCATGATGTTCTCTACCTTATATTCTTTATCTTTTAATTTTACAAGTTAGTTCACAAAATTTGGTTACATTTAATATTCAAACACCCATCCCACCACCATTACACCTTCCCACCACCAAATTTAGGATGTTTCCATCCCAAGCCCCAAGCCCTGACCCAACACACAACTAAAATTATATATTTCATATTGTCTGTTATGAATAACTGCTGAAAATGCTTACAAAAATGTGTTCATATAGGAAACAGTGTGAAGATTGTTCTATTTTGGCAGGAGCCATTAAGACATTCTATAGAATATCACTAACATGTTGTTAAAGTTTAGGTGATGTGAGCTTTGGTATACATGTCTGTATACAATATATATATTTGGTATACATATTTGGTATACATACATATATACATCTGAAAATATATACATATGCATATACATTTCCCTCTGTGATTTGTTGCCTACTATCCGAACCCCATCAAATGTGGTGTGGTAATTATGGAGAATGGGTAGGGAGTGTCTTATGATCCAGGAATATGTTTACTCATATGTGAGACTCAGCCCGAGCATGTGGGAAGCGGCATTGAGCATGGCGGTGATTGGGTTGTGGGAATTTTTGGCTGCCTGGGCTGGGTTCATTGGGAAGGGAAGGGCTCTCACCTGGCTGCCTCTGGGGTGACCTGTGTGAAACAGCCTAGTGCAGAGTCCAGTGGCATGGTTATGGGGGCCTCGTGTTAAGCTTCCTTCCGGGAGAATACATTATCTTTGAGGCCACTGATAAGAGTTATATCATCATTCTGTCTCCAAACCTATTACACTTTTATTTTAGCTGTGTACTCTTCAATATTTTCTGTTTGAGATTTTTCATACTTTATTTCAGACTTTCTCTGATCTTATTTATTATTTCTTCCATTATTTTTTAAAAAATTGTTAATATTGGGGGTATGGTGCCAACAGGTCAACCTGTACCTGCGGGGCGAGTACATCAACAGCCTGATGGTGCCTTCAGGCTTCCTGACACCTTAAAATTGTCACTGTGCAGCAACTAACACGGCTCCAGGATTCGGGACTGGGACAGATCCGAG